>JAURVB010012023.1:0-84926 GCA_033002965.1 Piper betle | reverse complement strand
CTGTAATACCCGGATTTCCCAGTTAACCTAAAAACCAAATTAAAAATGTTACAATTCGATTCGAATCAAACCTAAAACTTCCAACAACCTTTTTGGCGTTTCGACAATGAAGCATTATTAAGTATGTATGAGAAAATTCATCAAATATAAATAAAAGTTAATGACCCGCCGAACCGGACCCCCGGTGTTACTTAAAAATATAATTGATGTAACGGTAATATTCCAAAACATGATCTGAAATACAGGGAATGAGTCTCGCAACATATAATCTGAATCATAACAATAAATCACGTTCTTCAATAATTTAAAATATTCGTCCCACAGTCTCGGACCGTTTCCCATGCACATGTTATAACTTACAAGGAATAATGAGGTTAGTCCAACTTTATTGTCGATTCTATGACCTGGGTTGATGCAACCACCAACCACACTTCTGTTCTTTGGTCCAAAGCTGCTCACCTGCGGAGCAATTCCGTGTTGGTGATAAAACCACTAAGCCGCATAATTATGTGAAACAAGTCAATAAAATCCCTATTGTCATTTCACTCGTTATTGTTATGATGATTACACAAGTAAAGAGTACTTATCCCTTAGGTCATTCTGAGATTAGTAATTTGTCTCTCAAGTCATTCTACGATTAAGACGGCTCCCAGCCATCCTGAAGATTAGGTGGTCTCCACAATTCATCTTGAGATTAGTCATGATCCCCCAATTCATCTTGAGGTTAAAATCGTCTCCTAGCTCATTCTGAGATTAGGTGGTCTCCCAATTCATCTTGAGGTTAGTCATGGTCCCCCAATTCATCTTGAGGTTAGAAATCGTCCCCAATTCATCTTGAGGTTAAATCGTCCCCCATTCATCTTGAGGTTAAAATCGTCCCCAATTCATCTTGGACCCCGTCGTCTCAGCTCATTCTAAGATTAGACAGTCGTCTCCAACTAATTCTGAGATTAGACAATCGTCTCCTAGCTCATTCCTGAGGATTAGCACAATCGTCTCCCAGCTCATTCTGAGATTAAGAAACGGCTCCCAGCTCATCCTGAGATTAGGTGGTCTCCCAATTCATCTTGAGATTAATCATGGTCCCCCAATTCATCTTGAGGTTAAAATCGTCTCCAGCTCATTATGAGATCAGTGCCGACAAGGGCTACCAATTTGGGAAAATACAACATTTCATATTGTTATACCAGTTTGGGAAAATATAACATTTCAAATAACTATACAGACAATATAACATTTGCAAATAATTATAAGCACACAGCAGCACACATAGTAATTTTAAAGGTGCGGCCCCGTGTCAGGACTGGATCCAGATTCACCAGCCCAGTTGCGGTTACGGGTGCATGAGTGGGGTCAGATCTGACGACTCCAAACTAACTAGGCTGCCAACAAGGGAGAAGTACGACATTTCAAATGATTATACCGGGTACAGCGAGAATGTGTAATTTTATTTGAGTGGGGATGCATGCAACTAAATATCTAATATGCTTATATGTCATTTTCCAAAATATTAAATGTTAGATTATCAACAAATCTAGTGGAGATAATTTAATTATTCCTCAGACGCCAATCATGCAAGTCCATACTCCACATTGTTTACCCCCGATCTTGATGATTTGGTAGACGGTTATAATTTTTAATCGCTACTGTTGTTTACAGCAATTAAATTAATTAAGTTGGTCAATTAAATAATTTGTACATTATTCAAAAATATTATTAATTCAATTATTTCAAAGGTGATGCGGCAACGCGAGTGATTTGCTACTTGACTACCCTTAGTTTAATAACCCATTTTCTACATGACTGACTCCCTTCTTAAAATAATCACTTTAATTACCTAATATTACGTTTAATATGGTAAAATGTAACATCTTTATTTATTCAATTAATTATAACAGTCCAATTTTAGTTTGATCGGCTTTTATTACGCCGATTAATTATCGAGTATTTTGCATGCCATATCCATGTCGAGCTTCGATCCAATAATTGGTTGGTTTGGTAACTTTACCCTATAATCTGTTAAAATATTATTTTCTGCGATTTATTACAGGGTTTGTGTTGTGTTCAACTCGAGTCGGTGCCGAAGTCAACCAGTATTTAGCAAGTGCCACAGCCCTTCGTCTGCTAGCGCTTCTCCTTCCCCGGCGAGCTACTGTTCACTGAAGGTCCAGGCGCGCTCCAGCCGCCGCCGCACGCCCGAGCACCTCCGGCCGCCAAGTCACGTCGTCGTCGACCAGCCCTGCCATGCCTAGCGGTGTGCAGCCCCGGCCAACTCCGGCCGTTCCCGCGGCAGCCCACATCGCCCTCCTAGCGCAGCACCCCGGCGGCGGCGATTCCACAGACCGGTGAGCGTCGCCGCCTCAATTCCGTCGAGTACGCCTCGTTCACGCTCGACCACCTATCTACCTTCCTCGCCCCTATTGGAACCCGTCGCCACCTAGGACGGCCGGATTTCTTCACCCACCGCCGTCGCCGCTGTTTTCACCGCCGTCCCCTATTTTTGTCTATTCACCACCCTAGGCCGGCGTCCCCTGACCGTGAGATCAACCCTATACTGATCGACGAAGAGTTGGATATCTTCCCGAGGTCGTCGCCAGCAGATTCCCGGCGGAGCTTGCCCGGTGCAGATCAACCCTATACTGATCTGACGACGAGAGGTTGGATATCTTCCGCGGTCGTCGCCGCCGATTCCCGACGGAGCTTGCCCGTGCTTGCCCATCTCGGGAAGCCTCGGTCTGCAATTTCTAAGTGCAAGGAAATTATATTTGTTTTCTTATTGATTTTAAACTTTTAATCCTCACGATTATAAAACTTATTATCAAATTAAAATATGCATGCAAGAAAATTAATTAGAGGAGATAGGAATACCTAAGCAAAGGAGAAGACACGCAGGCAACGAAGGAGGAGAGAATGCGAATGAAGGCCAGGGGCCAGGGTGGAGGACGTCATTTATAAATGAAATGGCAGCTAGAGGGGTTGTGGAAACTACACTAACACCCGTGTTTAATTCCAGCAACAGCGAGTATTCAATGAAATATTTAACTGGGTAGACTTAACCCAGGTAGAGAATATAATATAATTAATATTAATTCTCTAACGTTCGATGCTCCCCTGTCCGAGTCAGAATATATTTAAAAAAAATTTTTCTCCGCGGTGCTTTACAATCTCCACTAGCTTTAGAAATATTTCGTCCCGAAATATTATAACAAGCAACGAAACAATTATGATTAACTTTATTTGTTTCTTTGAGATCAGTTCACGCCGCTACAATTATAAGCCCTACATATATAATACGAAAATATCAATAATAAATATTACTAGTTATAAAAATAACTAAATATCATGAGTGCACGATATTTCACTCAAACCTGGAAGAAGAACGACATTCAACCTGAATCAGCATGGTGGCTGGAGAAACATTTTTGGCAAGGAAAGCAGTGGTTTTGAGTTCATTTGGATAAAAAGAGTTTGAGATGATGAGCTTGCGCTTTCTTTCTCATCATTCACAAATCTTTGGAGGTGGACCAGTGAAAGTGCAGACAAGAAAGTATGAATGAGCTTCACCAACTAAGTCTTTCACCGCTGTAGACAAAAAAGCTAAATCTTTCACTTGGATATGGCCATGTACTCTACTGCAAGCATGGTTCTGTGATCTCTTGTGATAAGATATCTTTGAAAAGTGCAGAGCCAAACACAATATCATCTGCTATATACTGCCTTCCTAGATTCTATGACGCTAAGATTCCATGGCTGCTTGAAGGAAACTTATTTCTAGATTGAGAGAAAGTAGGGGGTGATTAGCATCATCATCACCATTTCAACTTTTGAACCCCTTTTTCTTCCTTACATTTTGTTAATGGTACGAATCTGTCAATCAGTTTGCTATAATCATGCAATGATCAGCAAGAACCTGTCATGCTCTACTTTCTATCTCATATAACTAGAGAGGCAAAACCTTGGAGCCAAAGACGTACGAACACATGGACTATTATTGTGTGACATGGCATCGTATAATCATTTGTTCCCGCTTGTTAATAATGTAAGGGCTCACCAAATTCAAACTATGCTCTTCATGTAAGGGCTTTTAGTCAAAAAACAGAGGAAATTATTTTCAAAAGTTATCAACACATAGAAAACAATTTGAACTAAGATAAATTTTTATTTATCAAACTCAAATGCATCAAGTTAAATCATATAAGGTAGCAGTTAAGACTTCTACAGGTTTTCTAGCCGAGGAAAGCATTCCAATTGCATCCGCGGAGCTCCTTCTACTTCACCCTCGGTCAACCTCACCAAACACAAGCCCTGCTAAACAAAAACGCAACAAACAAAATTGCGTGAGATAAGAAAAAACAAAAGCCAGCGGGAAGAGCCAAGACCTGTCATTCAAATCAATCTTCTTTCAGATCCTTCTCTTTCTCTAGGACTTTAGCTTTTATGGTAAGGCGCTTGCGAATTCGAAAATTTAAGCATATAGAATTTGAAGTGGGCTAAACTTATATTAATAATTTTGCATAATTATTTACGGTCAAATAACCAGAAGATGAAGAAGAAGACATGGTGCCATCTCAACCGAGCGGTATAGTACGCCTCACGGGAGGGCCGGCTGCCACCAGACCTAAAACTGGTCCGGACTACTGATTCTCAAGATGGCAGACCGGACCAGCACCCATGACTTGGTCGGGACAATTGACCAGTGGGGCCACGAGGATCCAGGGCAAGTACTCGGCAAGTGATATAGTCATCGACTCATGCCCATGTCCGAACAACGACATGGGATACTTTCACTGCCTCACACCTTGCACCTGCCAACATCTCTGCTGCACTGTCCATTCATCTGTCCTTCGGAGCTCACCCAGCTTAGACCTACCAACAAGCATATATTTCTTAATTTCTCTCCTAATTGCCTCTCTTATCTCTTTGCGTGAGTCTCGTTTCTACAACAGTTTGGATGGGGATCGGCATGGCTGTTCATATACATCGCTTCTTCTTGCCCATTTAACTCCGACATAAGTACAACGTGTTCATTAAACAGGTCTTTTCCCAAAGCAAAGTTCATGAAACAGTTATTATATGTATGACCAATGGGGATTGTATATTTTGAACCCATTTTTACTCATTAATCTGCATTTGATTTTGAGTAGTGCCAAGCCAACTCTATATTCTATGCAGATTTAATCAATACTTGAACCTAGAATTACAATTTTTAGGAGAGTTGATTAATTTCTCTCTTTAATGTGCATCTGTGTATATATGATATTTGAACAAAATCTACTCATGTGGATACGAGAAGAGGGAGATTCATCTCAGCTGCTTTTTGCCTTCAAATTGACCGTTACAAAAAAAGATGCATACCCTTACCACACCATCAGAAGCCTGACCACAAATCCAAGCAAAAATTTCACACACAATAATAAAAGGGCACAAAACCCACTTCAAATATAGAACTATAAACCCTATTTCTTCTGACCTAATTAATATAATTTGACGGGCTTATTAATCAGTTTTTTAAAAAATATTGACTAAATTAAAAATTATAAATATCATCTCACTAATATATTAGATTTTATCCTAGTAAATATTAAATATAGGATCACCAAACTAACTAATTAATTATAGGATCTTATATCTTATCCATCTTTAAAAAAAATTGTCCCTAAAATTCCTTAGCATAATTCATAAGCTTAATTTGAATATCTTTGTAGACTTACATCATCTAACATGGTTTTAAGTTGGCTCCAATATTTCCTATAATAACCTGACCCAATTAGTACAAAATATTAGTAAAAATAATTAGCCAAACTTATCTTTAATTCCGAGTCAATTTTAACATTACTTACAACAATCTGACCCAATTTACACAAAATATTCTTCAAAATTTATTAACTACGTCAAAGCTGTAAGCATCATCTTATTAATATAACTACCATTAATATTGTGGGCATTATCCCAGAAGGTACGGGGTCTGGACTAAATAATTGAGAGAATTTTATCTTTGTTCTCATTGATCAAAACCATGATAAACAAAAAGTTCCCTCCTGGTTGCAAGAAGCGCGTTTGTAGGGTGTCGTAGTGTTCTTTTCTTTGATCAAACCATGATGCTATTTCTCATGGTTGCAAGAAGCAAGTTTATAGGGTGTCTAAGTGTTAACATTCTCTGAAGTGCAGTTAAGCCATGTCTAGTGTTAAATGGGATATGCCGGTGAGGAAGTTTCTTCACCGGCACCGACATGCATCTTCATGAACGAAGATACAGCCCAATATAATCCAAATTGGGGAGGGAAGGAGTCACAGTTAACAACTACAGAGCTGGAGCAAGAAGAGGTAAAACAGGGCAAAGAAAGGTTGTTGAGGTTAAAATGCCGAGTACGTAGTATTGACATTTGAGAAACGCCGGTGCACTCAATGGCCATATTCATCTCCTTGGATGTACTAAACTTAATGTCCATTGTCCTTGAGGTACTGCCTAAGCACTTGAGCAATATGTGCATGACAACATTACTTGTTCGTTGTAGGAATTGTTACTTGCTCAAAGCAATATCAATAGTTAATCTATATACGAAGGAGCAAAACGATTTTCATTCAATTATTAACGATGTAAGGTAAATACATCACTATTTTCAAATTACCACCATATTGTTAAGCCTAATTCATGTAACTTAAAAGAAGCAAACGACAACAAGCCTAAAGATGTATACAAGTATGACAAACATAACTTATGGGTTTCATGGAAAAAAATCACTTAATTTTTTCCCTTATTTATCCTTCATAAGATCTATTTTTGTGTAAAAAACATAACAAAAAACAAAATACGATTGTCAATGATAACTCACTATTCTTCCAAGACCCAATTGAAACTTAACTATAATCAAAAGATTGCAAATTCCAACAAATAACCACAAGGTGTAATAGTTGCATAAGAATATTATAATAGACCCTCTAAGTCGTCCTTTATGCCTTGTACAAAAAGAAAAACAATCTTCTGAACCTTAAAATCACAACATCAAGAAAAATTGGCTAAAATGGCGTACGATGTTCTTAGTAACAAAAAAATTATTATAACTTCCAATCCTCAAAATCATTAGGATAATCATTATCAGCACTAGGAAATATAATTAGCCAAAATAGATGCTCACCTCCTTATATAGTCTCTGATAAAATGGGTTATTAAAAGCTTGACTTACAAAAAAACCTAAACAAAATTTATATACACAAGTAGTGATTGTGATTGTTCAGCTTCTATTTACTCTTTAAGATTCATGCAAGAGAGATATCTCATCACCTCCCATCAAGACAACTCATTCCGAGACACTCGTTCGATTGTTGTTCATACCACTTCGTGTAAAATGGGATCCACAATCCAACATTTCCTTGGCATTGCAATAAAAATTAAAATTTCATCTTTTATATTTGTCATTTTGTTTTGTATTCTTTTTAAACAGTGCCTCTAAAAATATAAAGTCACTAAATTAAATACAAAAGCAAATTAATCAATATTCAATAGCTAACAGAAAACACCTTTTATCTTCCCCTGAACCAGAAAGCCATTCTTGAGACCTTTCAGAAGTTCAGAAGCTTAGCCAAAAAGTAAATCCTCACCACCTTTGTATATACTATGGAATGGAATGTATGTACATACATCATCTATCATCTAATTCAGTGGTGGCGGACCGTCATCCCCCCTTCTCTCCCCGTCTCTTCCCCTTCTGTCCCATCCCCAACCATGCAACGTCAGACACACCCAGCTGCAATCCCAACCTGTCCATTTCTGGCTCTTCCCACACCGTTCCACATTTAAACTCAGCAAACACACCACTTCACCATTGATTTGTTCAATTCCTTACATCCCTCCCGCAGAAACCAGACCCTTTGAGTTTTGAAAGGAATACTATATATTTATCTTCACCTTCTATAAATACACCTCTCTTCCACTTTTCTCCTCTCACATCTCTTACCTTGACCTCTTGTTCCTCTTCTCTTCTCATTGCAAGCTTTGCTCTATAAGCGCGAATGGATTCTTGCCAGCAGTGGTCACCAGGGCCAATCATAGTGGGTGCAGGTCCGTCTGGCCTGGCCGTGGCGGCACTGCTGGCCGAGGAAGGCACACCGTCACTACTCCTTGAGCGCTCCCACTGCATAGCCTCCTTGTGGCAGAACAAGACCTACAACCGCTTGAAGCTCCACCTCCCCAAGCAGTTCTGCGAGCTCCCTCATGCCTTCCCTCCCACTTTCCCAAGTACCCTACCAGGCAGCAGTTCGTCGACTACTTGGAGGCCTACGCCGAAAAACTCAGCCTCCGGCCACGCTTCGGCCAGCTCGTCGTCTCCGCCGAGTTCGAAGGCTGGCTGTGGCGGGTTCGAACCGAGGACGGGGCGGAGTATGTGTCTCGGTGGATTGTGGTCGCCACCGGCGAGAATGCGGAGCCGGTGGTGCCGGAGATCCACGGCCTGGACCGGTTTGGCAGCCGAATATTGCATGCGAGTCTGTACAAGTTGGGGGCGGATTTTGAAGGGGAGAAGGTGCTTGTGGTTGTCAGGGAATACGGGCATGGAGGTGAGCTTGGACCTCTCCATGCACAACGCCACTCCTTTCATGGTGGTCAGAGATACTGTACGTCCATCCTAGTAACTCTCTCTCTTTATGTAATTAATAATATTATACAATTATCATGCTTACGATATTAATGTAACCGAGTTTAGATAGATAAGCTTAAGGTGTGAGTTTAGATAGTTTACATGTAAGTTAAATTCTGCAGGTGCATGTTCTACCAAGAGACATATTCGGCTTTTCAACGTTTGGTGTAGCCATGGCCTTGCTCAAGTGGCTTCCTCTCAAGGTGGTCGATCGTGTACTCATCCTAGCAGCCAACTCCACCATAGGAAGCACAGACCGCCTGGGCATTCGGCGGCCGGCGACAGGGCCGTTAGAGCTCAAGAACACCACCGGCAAGACTCCGGTGCTGGACGTGGGTGCTCTGTCTGCCATTAAAGCCGGCAAAATCAAGGTCGTTAACCAAATAATTTCGGTGGTTCGATTATATGTTAATGGTGGAGCTTTCTTTTTGTAATCATTTTTGGTGATTTGCTAACTTTGGTTAGCAGGTGATGAAGGGGGTGACGGAGATAACCCGGCGAGGAGCGAAATTCGAGGATGGTGTGGAGGAGGAGATTGACTCTATTGTTCTGGCCACTGGTTACAAGAGCAATGTCCCCTCTTGGCTCAAGGTATACAACCATTAGGACCAGCTCTTGTGAGCTCATGTATATCATGCAGGCCTATCATTCTCATGGCCTTCCTTAATACCAGGCACTTAACATGGTGATGAATCTTGAGTTTGGATCAGTCTCACAGAGTTCATATGATTGCTTTCTTTAGTTTCCCCAGTTTTTTTTTCTTTTTTGCACTAATATAGTGGGCTTTGTTTTTTTAGCATAAGATAATTTTTATTGTTATTTCTTTCTTATCATATAATCATGTAGCGTTTTTGTATCATATTTTTATTGCTAGCGGGTATACAAATGAATCAAAGTGAAGGGAGAAAATTTAGAAGATAATTTATGTTGAGTGAAGGGGCAGAAGGGTAATATTAACGCAAACCTATTGGGCAGGGAACGGACTTCTTCACGGCAGATGGGATGCCCCGGACGCCGTTTCCTAACGGCTGGAATGGTGGCAACGGTTTGTACACGGTGGGCTTGACAGGGAGGGGCCTTTCGGGGGCTTCGTTAGACGCCGTTAATGTCGCCCGTGACGTGATCGAACAGTGGAGCACTGAAGAGGATGCTGACAAGCCAAATTCCCACCTTGCCCTTTCTCCATAAAATATATGAATGATGTATACCCGCTGTTACGAGCACATTTTATACTAATAAAATATAATCTTCTTTGATTTACTTTGTTATTATTTAAATATTCCCGCACATTGCACAGCACGCTTAATTCATATTTTTATTAAAATTATATTCTTAATATTACGTTTTGAATTTAAAAGTAAGTAAGTCGAATGAACTAATAATGTGGATAATTTATCTATTTTATTTAAGTAACTTTCAAATATTGAATGGTCCTTTTAATAAATTAAATTACTTACCTGTAGGTTTTTTAATTAATTAAATTATTTTTTGAGGACTATTCTCATTATGTGCAACAAATTTGAGATTGTTATTTTAATCAATTAATTTGAATGTCTGAAAATTTCCCATTTTTGAAAATTTTCAATTTAGTGGAAGGAAGTGATTAGCGAGGGTATCTATGCGTGCGAGATTCTTTAATAATTTCGAGGTTTTGCAACATGACTAACATATCCAATTTGTTTTTTATTGGTTTCATATTTTTATATATAATTAGTACTTTAGTATAAAGATGAAAAGTAGTTCGCGATCAAAGATCCACTAATTTAAAACTAATATGTTATTTTCTGATCTCTTATTATTACTATTATTATTATTATTATTATTATTATTATTATTGTTATTGTTATCATCATCATCTCATAATCTTCTGAATTTTTTAGAAATTTTTTTCAATTTTTATATAGTTTAATTTTATGTCTTTATAGGTGTTGGTTGACATCACACATGATAGGAGTTTCTAATCACAAAATTATTTTCAGAAATTTTTTAATTAATTAAATCGCATATCTGATAAAATGCATAAATAAGCGAGTTGATAAACAAGAGTGGACAAATTTAAATATTTTTATTTTTACAATTTTGAGTAGATTAAGTTACAGATCCAGTGAAGTAGATAAGTGCAAATATTATTTTATTATTTTCGAAATTAAATTACAAATATGCTAAGAATGAAAAATGATTCACTTATTAATCTCTTATTGTTATATTATATATAGTAAGATTTTTTTGCATTTTGTTAGAAGAACACGTGGAAGGAAGGCAGGACCAGGTGCTCATTGGGCCGGGTCTCTTCACCAGTTTTTATCACATTATTTTCTATTATGTGTTGTGGTATACTTGTGTTGTGAATTGTAATGTGTTTTTTAGCTTGGGCTTGTAAAAAGATATCACATAAAATTTCGTAGGATACATTGATATTTACATTTTCTTCCCATATATTTTTCTTTTCAAAGCATATCATAGTTTTTTTTATAAGCATATGATTGTTTACATTACATCATCAATTATGTTATATTAATTTCTGCTTCTCTGAACTAAATAAAACTATTAGATCGGGAGTACCAATTCTTGACTAAACTTTTGCTCCATGATATTATCAAGAGATATCAAAAGTATATGAAACTTTATAATGGTCGACAATGTCGACATCTAAGTACTCGAATTTATCAGGACCAAACAATTGCTGATTAAGAAATATTACCATGGCTATTTTTCATTGCAAGGATTCATAATAAATTGTTCATCAATGTGTGGGTTAGCTAGCTAATTTGGTTTATATTATACTCAAAAGATTTAAGCATGCAAGAGGGTGAGAAAGAAAAAAGGAGTGAATGAGCAATGAGTTGATTAAGGAAGCCCTGCAGTTTGCATGCTTGCAGTCTTTGATCGATATATATGTATATATATATTGGATGGAGCTCAACATGATGGAGTTACTGCCCAGGGTCCATGCAAACTCAAGGTGACTTCAATGTGCTGCTATATATATATATATAGTATGGTACCAATATTGGTTATATATTATATACGATAAAAAAATAAAGATTTAGAGACCAATAGCGTAATTCCTAGCATATAGTCCTGGGTGCAAAGATGGAACACAACCAGTTGCGGAAAACCATTTTATCTGGTCTGCAATGCAGTGAAATGCTGTATATATATATATATATATATCCCAATGTATATGAACTTTGGACATGTATGTGGGGGCTAAACTGGCTAAGTGGTGAAGAATGAACAACACAGACGCAATGCATATATAATTTACCACATACATATATTTGAACATGAATGAAAATGAGCACACGTACGGGTATTCAATATTCCCGATTACAGAGACAATGATGGATGCTATGCGACTCCTGGAGATTATTGTACGTCCATCATATATTGATGATTCAGAAATCAGAAGTCCAGAACCACCCAGCAGGTCTCCTGCTCTTGTGATTCCCTCCTCTCATCATATCTCTCTTTCTAAACACACCTACAAGAGTTACACGCATGAAAACAACACATTCAATTACAAATCCCCAACACACGCTTCTAAGCATAAGAAAACTTCACTCCCCTTCCTTTCAGTTCATTTTAGTCAGAACACTGTTAACACTTCTCAGAGCAGCATGCATATATATAACACATGCAGTAGGAGCATTGAAGGCGGAGTATTCTGCATGTTCAATACTTAACACTACTACCCACTTGGCTTCTCTGTCTTATCTCTCTCTCTCACTTATCAAGCATTCAATCATGGGGGTGTAGAGTTTTTTATGATGTCATGGCTTTAGCAAGATAGAGAGTGATCTTGATTCTTCGGTAATTCTGAGTTTGGGCTCTTTTGCTCTGGCTCTTCCTTTGGCTGCACCTGAAATTCTGACCTCGAGTCATCTGTCAAATGCACGAAGAGGAAGAAAGCGAAGGGAGAAGTACTTACAATTTATGTTCTTTTCTTATAATAAGAGAAAAATATCATATTCCACATAGGAATGCTGAGTAAATTATTATCTTTACAGTATTCTCATATTTTGTGTACATTTCATGAGTTTAGAAAGGGTCCGAGAGACTACAGAAAAGAGTTTAATACCATAATACATGCCAAAAATAAGAAATGAGGTATTCTCGATTTATTTAATCCCCCAAACCTATAGTACTCTTATATTTGTATATCATTCCATTTCATGGAATTACAAGTCAAAATGGGAGCGTCACCTTATAAATAAAAAGCCCACTAACAACTCTTATAGTAGCCCATCTACCCAGCTGAGCCATTTAGAAAATAATAACCCCTTGAAAAGAAATCAAAACTTAACATAGAAGATTTAACCAATTACTATACAATAAAATAAAAATAATAAATTAAATTATTATAATTTATCTCTTCATTTAATTAGAATTTTGTTTTTTTTCTCGTCGGATCAGCTAGACAACCTGCATCCAATTATCATTATTATTTTGTTTTTTTCTCTTAGTCCTTATGTTCCCATCCCCTTTGGTTGTTCTCTCCATCTTTTTCATACGTCAACTGTAGAAAAAACAAAACTTTATTTTTTTTCATATACAATTCATGTGCCCAAATTTTAACATTTATAAATTTATAATTACCTCCTATTTGCAAGTTCATGAGCATAAGACAATTACAACACTTGAGTAAAGAAAACAGCGCTATAATATTAATTTTTTCAACGTGCTATATATTTTAATTTGCACTATGTCAAATTGACAATTCTTCCATACATAAAAGCTAGTATATTCAAGCTACAAACGTCCTTCTCATGCCGTTATCTTATCTATATACAATGTCATGCCACTCCCTATACATTGAAGATCAAACACATATATTAGTATATATAGGGAGCCGCAAACAAAATCTTTCTTTCAATTTCATGTCTTGTAATGGTCTGATGGATAATAAGATGCTAAGATAGAGAGAGCTTAATATATCTATTCCAATTATTATAACTAAAGAAGAAATCGTTGAGGAGATCATATTGATCCCCTCTCATGTAAATGATTTTCAGAATAGAAAAAAGAAATTATATTTTGTACCTAATGGCTGCTATTAGAGCTGCTATCAATATGTTTATGTACTTTTTTTAGTTTGAAACTCTTCAAAACTCTGATTCTACTCTTTGAAGCAAATTCCGTGAATGACTCCTATATTAATTAAATATTTGATAATTAATGACTCCCTAAATCAAGTAATAAAAATTATTAAATATATTATTATGTTTTATTTAGCTAAATCAATATTTTAAATTAGTGACAAAGATAGTATATTCATAAATATAAAGTATCAAAAGAGAAATATACACTAACTTTATATAAAATTTTATGCATTTAATGAAAAAAATATTATAAATAACTCTGAATCAGCTTAAAGTCGACTGTAAATCAACTTCTACTTCGTGGAGTCGAATCCGAGTATGAAAATTTTAAACTATACTTCTCACGAGTTAATATAATGTGATTGTCTTCTATAGACTTTACACTATGCATTTGATGGGTGTCACCAATATTTTCCAGCTTCTCAAATATGTGGTTTCCTAAAAACAAATGATTTCAACTCAAACTCAGTTATGTAGCACCTTCTTGAGATTTTGACTTATAATTAAGATATATAAAGGGCTTGTAATTAAGAAAAATGTCATCCATGTGGTGCTTCATCAAGCCGAGTTTAATTATACTGAGGCTCAATTAACTCGACTTATTTTGTTTATGCTCGAATCATAATATTGGATGTTACATAAATTTAAAATTTTTCTTTCTTACTTAAAAACTTTTGTAAGGTTCATTCTTAATTAATACTTTTCACACTGTATGCAATATAAATTAATGCAAATTATAATATCAAGCTTTGATTTAAGTTGTGCCATACAAACACAAGCCAAATTTACTTCATATGAGTTCGAGATGAACTATGAATTAATAAGGCTTTATCAAGTCAAACATGGTGCCAATTAGCCGAGCTTAATGCAGACCTAGCTATGACCAACTTTAAAGTACCCATTGATAGAGGGAAATAGGGATTGGTTTGGATATCCAATATCCAAAAATTTGATTTGTATCTGATGCAATTATATCTGAATCTGAAATATTTTCGAATCGGATTTGGGTTTGGACTTTTCTAGATACATAATCAATATATTTGAAAATATTTGAATTGGATATGAGTTTGAGGTGATCCGATTTGTATCCAATCAGAATAGAAGTTATTTTATATAATAATATTTTAAAATATTTGAAAAAAATTTATTATTATTATTTTCTATTTTTTATACTAAAATTTATATTATTTATATTATTTTATTCAATTAAATTAGATACTAATTTAGTGAATTCAGATACGAATATGATAAATAAAATAGATGTAATTTTTAGATTTGGAATAAATTTGAGTTCGAATATTTGGAGTCCAATCGGATACAAATATAGCCATATCCAACCCATCCCTCAAGGGGAACATCGAATAAATAATTTGTGTTTATCGGACTTTATTCGTTATAATGTTTAATCTTCACATTTAAATTGGGACTTGCGAGATATAGTCAAAAGTAGCACTTAGCTATCTCTATACTATTTTTTAATGCAAAAAAAACTAATTATAAAATAGAAATTCCTATTTTTTGAAGACCGAACCTTTCATCATAAAAAATATAGATATTAGGGTTCCGCACAATAACAAAACTTAAACTACCTACCAACTATAAGATTAGGGATGCAATTCATACACGTAGATATTAGACATGGAATGGACATTGAGTAAACCAAGGCCACAATTTTGCAAATAGAATAAGCCCTCAACCCTACCACCCCCACCTCTCTACCAGCTAAAGCTCAATTTCTTGAGGGTCTGCCAAAGAAACAACAAGTGGACTCAATTCAACAACAGCTGGCCCTTTGGAACCCAGATCATGGAAAGAAAACAAATATCCCCAACACTCCATGAACACACTGCTACTGCCAGGTGCCAGCCACCTCCATTTAGTTACAATCCTTCCATAAAAAAGAGCAGCCTTCTTTACAACTCGGTATGTAAAACAACTCCTATGACTCACCACATAAATGCCACCTGATCCAAAGACCTTCCCTTCCCAAACCAACAAAACCAACAAACCCAACTGTTATCAGTAAGTTTGCTTCACGCCTTTCCCTATATGTACAGACCTGCCATGAACAAATGTGTTATAAGAGAGTAGTAAGTGCCAAAAAGGAAGTGAATCATTTAATATTTACTTAAAACAGATCAAGAGATGGTGAATGATCAGATTATTCCAGCGATCGATCTTTCGAAGGACGATCAGTCGGTGGTGCCGGAACTGAGCAATGGGGAGAGGCTTGCCGGCAAGTGAGGGATGCCTGCGAGAGGATGGGCTGCTTCCGGGTGATCTATGATGGTTTTCCGGCGAGTTTGAGGAGTCCATGTTTGAGGCAATGAAGCCTCTATTCGACCTGCCTGTGGAGACCAAGAAGAAGAACATTAGCCCCAAGCCCTACTTCGGCTACACCGGCGACCCGGTCTTGAGTGCCACTGTACGAGAGCCTCGGCGTGGAGGAGGCCGACAATTTCGACGCGGCCAATGCCTTCTCGGAGCTCATGTGGCCGGCCGGCAACCCTGAGTTCAGGTGAGTTCTACATCCTTGAATCCTTGATCATTAACAAAGAATAATGCTATATATATATATATATATGCACTATATCTAAATTATCACAAAAGCTCAATTAGTTTATTAAATTAGCACTTGAATTAATTATATCCTCATCCTTCCTTAAAGCCTAATTACTCATTGTAGATTAAGAAAAAATGACAAAAAATGAATTAATTATGTTTGTTTCATTCATTTACTTGATTGAAAAATGCGTGCAGCTGTCGATCCTTGATTATCCAATGCAAAATATTCTTCATTGAGGAGAGAGTTACTCATGACGTCTAAAATGGGTATATGAAGTTTTAAAATCAAATAAATATTTCAGTTTATTTAAATATAGAAGTATAAAAATTCTGTAGTAGATGTAGATTACGGTCCATATTTCTAACCTTCCCTTTCCAAAATACGGTGAAATGATCTATAGAAGTTAATTGCATCAGCTCGAGTACTAATTATTCTTGCATTGAAAAAAAAGTACTAATTATTCTTTTATAACAAGTATAGCTGGGACAAAATTTTAATAACTACTACTAAATATTGTAATCATAATTAAAGTGTTAAACCTGTTTTTTTAAACTCCAAAGCCTCTCCGAATTAACTACACTCCATGCATGACTTTCCAAGTCAAATTCTATAAATGATTCTCTACTTACAAATTTTATAATTAACTTTCTAAATTAACTAATTAAAAATTAATAAATATATTATTTATATTCTAATTCAACTCAATTAATATTTTGAAGTAATTATATATTTATTAATTTCACCAGTATATATATGTATATATATATATATTATAATCTATTATCACAATATTGAAAACAAAGAAAATTGTTAATTAATTTAATTGAAGGAGAACAATAATCATCTCTATGTAGCTAGATATAAAATTTTAATATAATTAATAAAATAAACTATATAAATTCAATCATGTAGAATTACCTAAGATTTATTAATATATACCAAAGAATATTATTCATCTATATGCCTATATGCTACAAAAATATTAATGCAATCACACATAGGCTAATGAAATTGAATGACACTGTTACGGCGTTATATATGGAGAGAGAAGACAATAGACATGCCATGTTCTTGTTATTTGTCTGAAGAGACAAATCCCAATAACAGGAGCAAATGCCTAGGCCATCACCCTTAAAATAGCTCGGATAACTCTGTACCACTTGTACGATTGGTTTAAATTTCTTTAATTTAAGTAAAGTGTTTAAAATTTTAACTGTAATAATTAAATTAATTTCTTTTAATTAAATAGATTTAAGCCAATTAAGTTTAAGCAAATCCCTAGCCCATTAAAATGGTCTCTCTTTCCCAGGCAAACCCAAAGAAAGACACACTTATTGAATTCTACATGGTATTTAACTTTTGTCATTTTGGGGTGTGAATTCAAACATTGATGTTTGGCATAATTTACATATATGAAGCATCTCACATCATGGCCTTAAACTTTATTTCAATTAAACTGACTTTACTTTATTATTTTTTTCAAGTCAAATTCTATAAATGCCTGCAAATTAAAATCAAATTCGAGATATAGATATTGTCTCAAAATTAACAAAAGTGTGTGATTTACTCTACTAACTCCCAAGTCTACTTCTTTCAACCCAAAAAAAAAGAAAGAAACTTCTACTGAGTCTCGGAATAAAGACATCTAGCTTACAAACTGCACTAATTTCAAAATTTTATTGGTTCTAAAAACTTCATGAGATGATACTACTATATAAACCATATGATTTTTTGAGTCAAAGTACCATATATATACAAGTTAACTACTCCTTTTGATAAGACTTCACGATTTTTTACATTTGATTGTCTGAGCCAAAGCCATAGAAACTCTAGAAATACGATTAACTTTACTAAAATTTAGTTAAATCAAAATTAAGGGAATACAACTTAGATATGTATTGATTCGTAATATTTACTTAGTTCATATCAACATACAAAGTCGACTTCAAGTGTACTCAAGTACTCTAAAAAGCATGGTCGATCGAATCCGAGACGTAGTTTATGTAATAACACACATCTGTTAGAATACTACCATGAGATAACAGAACTTGTCACAATTGTAGCCATGTTGTGAACTCCACAAGCAAGAAGATGTTGGAGCTGGATCTGATCTTAACAAGGATGATATTCGACAGCTTTGGTGTTGGAAAATACTTTTATTCTTATGTAGAGAACAGAAGCTCGGTGTTTCGGGTGATGAAGTACAAGCCACCAGTTAAAGAGAACATGGAGATTGGGCTCCTTCCCCACACAGACAAGAGCATGCTTACCATACTTTGCCAAGAACAAATTGGTGGCCTTCAACTCTTGTCCAAGGAAGATGAATGGTTGGATGTCTGCTTCTCAGGTGGCTCTTTTGCTGTCTTCACTGGTGAAACATTCCGGGTACTAATCATTGCTTTAATCCAATACTCATATACATTGTCTTTCAGCCACTCATGATTATACATATACTCATCTTTGTTTTCGAGTCAATGCAAACTAGGTTTTGATCTTGGAATTAGAAGCTTGACTCTACAAATTTGCGGACAATTAAGAGTAGTTTAAATTGGGTTTAATGTATATGTTACTTAGGTTTGGAGCAATGGAAGGTTGCAAGCTGCCAAGCACCGAGTTGTGATGAGAGGGATGAAGGAGAGGTACTCTTTTGGGATGTTTACAGTACCAAAAGAAGGCTACATCATGGAGGTGCCATCTGAGTTGGTGGACAAGGAACATCCACTCCTCTTCAAGCCCTTCAATTTCATGGAGTTCATGTCTTACTATGCCTCCACCTCCAATGCCAAACAAGACCTTAATGAGAATGCTGTTGAGGTGTTTGCTGGCATATAAAAAACTGCATGTTCTTAATTTATCTATGCACAATAACTTGTTTGTTTGAACTTTTAAAACCGTACTTTATATGTGCCTGTGAACAATAAGAAGTATGAAGTATGAATGACACTTCTCTCGCATGCAGAGACATAATTCCTGTGTTCAATATTTTCATTTTTTGGCTTGTCGTGACTCATGAATAAGATCCAACCCTGCAAATATGTTTTAAAAAACACGGATTAGCTTGGTTTTTTATCTTCAAAATAGTTCTCACACAACCCCAACATGGTGTGCAGGAGTACTTAAGGTATCAAGTGAAAAAATATCATTGAATTATGAAATTTATATTAACTTTCATCAGATCGTGATTAGAGTATCGTTCTGTCATTTTATCCTAAATTTCCCGCCTGATTTGATTTTATATTAAGTAGACATATAATGATATTTCATTGGGATAATTAAGTTGTGTCGACCTACAGTTTTGGAAAGCTTGCTCACTGAAATTAAAAAGGGCCTGTCGGGCTTCCCCTTTCACATCTAACCCCTAAATTTTATATATATATATATATATATATATATATATATATATGGGTAATGTGTTTCTCAGCAAAGGGTAGGAAACCTTACCTGCGCCCATATGTGATCCTGGCCGTCCATGCATCAAGACGGTCCAAATTAAAGTAACTATCATCCTCTGTATCAAAACGCTTGTGCAGTGCCGCCTCCTCCTCCCACTAGCACTCCAGCCACTGAGTCGCCAGATGCAATACAGTGGAGGCTTATGAAATTGGATGATCTGGTTGGGGATTTATCACACATATATTAATTTGGACCGTCCGTGTAATCGGACGGTCCAGATCAATATGAGGCGCACATAACTATTAAGAATAAATTACTTAATGAAATGACAATAAATTATTAAAAGTAGGGTTGCAGATTAGATTTTGGTTGAAACCGAAATAACCGACTAAACAAATCAAAATTGTCTGTTCAGTTTGTTTATTATTGAAATTTAGTTTAGGATATTGATAATTTTTATGTGTGGAAAATTTTGGTCTATAACTAAATTGAACCGAAAATAGCCTAAAAAATAGAAAAACATTTGAAAGGAAAAACTTAATATTTATATTTTATGTGAGTTATTATTAATTTTTTTGGTTTGTCTTTAATTTGTTGATATGATAAATATATTATCTATATGTAGAATATTTTTAAATGTAATTGTGATGGTTAAATTATGCTATAAAATTTTTAATTATAAAAATAATAATTAACTTTAATACAACTCTAATAATTTTGGTTTACCTACGTCCAAGCCAAACCAAACCAACCGAAATATTTCAGTCGGTTTTGATTAAGTTTGGCTTGATTAAATTTCACTTTCAGGTCATTGCACTAGCTATGACCCGAGGGATGTTTAAAAATTTGGCTTGATTACCGAAATATTTCAGTTGATTTATATTTGGTATGGAGTCTTTGGACTTAAATTTCAATTCTGGTTGGACAAACCAAAGCAAGGGGACGTTCAAAAATTCGGCTACATTATCAAAATAATTTGGTTGATTTATATTTGGCCTGTAGTTAAATTTCAATACTGATCAGTGCACTAGTTCATTGACCGAAAGGATGATCGAACCAAAATATTTTAGTTTTGACCTAAATTTCCACTCGAGTCGATGTACCAATTCGTTTAACTAGGGTTGTTCGAAATTCGTTCGGAAATTCGGTTCGACCAGTTTGGAAACCATGGCTCGACATTGGACAAAAGCCCTGTCGTCTCACTGTCATCTCTTCATAGCCAATGATCTCGTCTAATTAATTTATTAATTAATCAAGATTAATTAACATTAATTGAGATCAAGTAATGTTAAGTAAGATTAATCAATGTTAATTGAGATTAATCAATGTTTACTTAATATTATTCTATCAATTAATATTAATAAAGTTCAATTAATATTAATTAAGTAATTAGTTAAATTTAGTTAAGTTTAATTAAGTTTACTTAAGTTTAATTACGTTTAATTAAGTTTAATTAAATAATCAGCATTTCTCAACCCTGTTATCTTCGCCCATCGATCGACAACGAATCCAACTACATTGACCGCTCCGGCCAACGAGATCTTCACGGCAAGCAGGCAGGTTTGTTCCTTCCTTTTTTATTCTTCCTTTTGAATTGAACTGATTGTGTGTGTGATACCTCCAATTGATTCAGTTATTTGGATGATCTAATTTATTTATTTAATTTTGTTTTAAGCACCGTATAAATGTAGTGTTATTGTATTATTGTGTTGGATGCCCCTCTTTAATTTAAGAGGAGATGGTTTTTTTTAAGGTGCTTAATTGGTTTATATTTTGTTCGTAGATTCCCTCGGCCAATTTGAAGATTTTTATTTTTTATTTTTTATTTTTCTCTTTCTGATTATTAATAAGAAAAATTATGTACTCTTTTATGGGCTTGTGGATTTGATTTATTGGATTGGTTTCTTTAAAATAATGATTATATCTTAACACTATATGTAAAAATAAAATAAAATAAAATAAAATAAAATAAAATTGTTTCTTATTTTGATTAGATGCTTCTCCTAGCCATCATTTTTTATTTTGCTTTTTTTAAATGCATAGCTTTATCTTAAAATTACGATTTTTTTGTTCTCTGTGATGTAGATTTTACATTATGACATTGTTTGTTAGTTTGTGTGTGTATATCATAGATGCCTGTTGTTATTTTGACTAACAAGACATTTTTGTATATTATATGTCTTTATGTCTATATAGGTGTGAAAATATCAGTTGAGAACTTCGAGGGTCTCTTGCATTTTTTTTCTTGGATCAAATAACGTAACTAAATATAATTCCAGTATAACATCTCAAATGTGGTTGAACCGGTTGACCCAATCATACCATATACCACTTGAAAATCCGGTACGCTGTATGGTATGGTATTTAAAATTATGGTTGTAACTGACTACATTAAATCACTGGTGATAACTCTTATTTTATCGTTGTATACATCGAAGAACTTGAAAATTTGGGAGCAATTACTTAATTATTATAAGATGGCGGATATGCTTGTTACGATTGAAATCTGATTGGCCTTTCATTTGATTCAGAGTTTGATTTTCTGGTGTTCTCTCCGATGCCCATGATTAGGATTGATGTTAGGTAGTGCAGTGAATTAGCTATTTTGTGTAATTTTTTTAAATTGTCACCTGCTGAATCTTAAATTGCCTTGAAATTTTGTATTTATATATTGGTGGAAATTATACACAGTTTTGTGATGATTTAGGTTGGTGTGTCATATGAATTGTGTTGTTCAAAGCAGTCAATTTCAGTTTCAGCTCAAATTCAGTTTGTTTCTTGCTGTTTGATTCCTGGGGCTCTCTAAGATGATCAATGTGGTGGTACTTCATGGTTTCTTATATTGTCTGATAGGCCTGTGATGGATAAGTGCTGTAAGCTATCTGTTATGTTGTAAATATTTTTTAAAGTTTTTATCGTGGAATCTGAAGTTGTCTTGAAACTATGCGGATTAGTTGAAATCATATTATTTTGTGATGATTATTCTGGGAGGAAGTTCTCTATCTTGAGTTCTTCAAACTTGTCCAATATTAATTCTCTGTTTTCGGTATTCCTGGAAATGCCTTGCTAGATAAGTCTGACCTGGAACCAGCAATGAAAAGTTTAAAAGATAGGCTGATGACATAAATATGTGGTATGTTAATATTTCATGTGTGATTAATTTGTGGTGGTTTTGTTCTTCAAATGAACTTAGAGAATTCTTGTATGACAATGTAGGCTGAGGAAATAGCTGAGAAACTTTGTGAATCGGTATCAGCCAGTCTCGAAGGTAAAATATTGGGTTCATTCCCCCGGATTTCTTTGACAGCTCAGATGTGCCATGTTCTTTTTCTTGGAATATATGTTTTCTATGTTGTTTTGCAAATTTGTTTGTTCTGTTCTGGTTATTTGAATTAGCAATTAAGTTGATATGATGATTGTAGACTGTGTCATGGAGGAGGCTCTCATTCGCATTTTGACTCCAAAGAGGTCAATTGACATTATGAGGGATGCGCATGCTGCTAAAGAGCAAGGAAAACCCTATGTCATTTCTTTGTTGGCGTCAATGGGGTTGGAAAATCTACTAATCTGGCCAAGGTGACTTCTGGGACCGTATAAGGTAAATATTTTTTGTAGCTGAAATATTTGGATGGGGTGTACACGCTTGAGTAATTTTGCAGGTCGCTTACTGGCTTCTGCAGCATAAGGTCAGTTTTATGATGGCTGCTTGTGATACATTTCGATCTGGCTCTGTTGAACAGCTCAGAACTCATGCTTGCAGACTTCAGGTACATATCTTCTTTGTGATTTACATTTCTGGGAGTGTGTCTCTGGCTTTTTTACACACCGATCCTTGGATATTATGCTCTCCGATTCCAATATTTGAGAAAGATCCGGCTTTTGTTGCAAATGAAGCTATTCAGGAGGCATACCAGAACAAGTCGGATGTTTTTCTTGTAGATACAGCTGGTAGGATGCAGGTGAGTACAATGTGTCTTGGTTTTTTCTAATTTATTTACCTTCTGTTTCCAGATGATTTTTTTTTTTGTTGTCACTTGAAAAATAATTATAATATGAGGATGGTTGCAAATGTTCAGGATAATGAGCCACTTATGAGAACCCTTTCAAAGCTTATATATATCAACACTCCTGAAAGAGTGTTATTTGTTGCAGAGGCATTAGTGGGAAATGATGCGGTTGATCAATTATCCGAATTCAATCAGGTCTAGGTCCACAAATGCCTTGTTTTTACTCTGTCTAGGGCTATAGTTTCTTGAGTGCTTATTTGCATTTGTTTTCTATTAGTTGGCAGTGGTCTAGTAGAGTTTTAGCTCACTTTTTCCATGCAGATCTCTCTCCTTCTACCAACCCTAGGTTGATTGATGGAATTCTGCTAAGTTTGATATTATTGAGGACAAGGTGTTTAGTGGTTTTTACTGATTTGCATTGCACAAGAGACCAAAAAGCCTAAAATAATCTGATTTAATGCAGGTTGGAGCTGCCCTCTCAATCGTATACATCTCTGGTGCTCCTGTTATGTTCATGGGTTGTGAGCAATCATGCGCTGATCTCGAGTAGCTCAATGTAAAATCTATTGTGAAGACTCTTCTCTAGTAAAAAAATTGTGAGTTAGATGATTATAACTGTGTTTGCATTACGTTTATTTTTTTGTCACAGTCCCCCATGACCTCATTTTATCATGAATAAGATTGCTGGATTGATCAGCGAATTTGTATTTATCGTTAAAGATGTATGTTTTTCGTTCATGTTGATTGCTAAACAGCAAATCTGTTATGTGACTCTGTAATAGAAAGTTGCTTCATTGTTGGTTCTTTTGCTTGTATTTGTTTGCAGTGGCGAGGTAGCATTTCGAATGCAATGCTTTTTCGGCCTCCACGAGAATTTGTTTTGGCTAGGAATAATTAATAAGTTGCACGGCTCGTGGTTGGTTTATGTTTATGATTTGTCTGTCATTTGGTTTGTATTGTATGTGTTCTTTTTGGTTGCTTGCATAGCATCTTTTATAGTCATCCTATTTAATTAAGATTAGCAGCTTAACCGTGTGTATATGTGGTAAAATAAATTTTTCGGCTCTTAGTAATCATGGTTTTAAATAATGTATATTTTATATCATGTAAATTTTTTTACCTATTAAAATTTTATATCAGTTTGAAGTGTGGTCTTAGTTAAATTATTTGTGGTATTAGCCAAAGTGGGTAGAGCTTACTTCAAGTGTTCGATTAGTTAGGGTTAGATTTTTTTATGCAAGTGTTGTTGCTTGGTTAGGTTAGTTTTGACAAATTATGGGCAGTTATTTATTCGAGGATACCAAGAAAATCTTTGGAAAATTCTCTTACCCTTTTAATTATGTTCTTCCTCAACCTCTGCTATCTCCTCAACAATCATTTGATCCTTAATTTAATTTCTGTTATTGACATAATTTTTTAACGTTGCTATAATTTATAAGTTTAACACATCTGTTCATTGTTTATCTCTGATATTGGCTTAATTAATGGCTTTCAACGTAACCTTTAATCCAATGGCTTTTTCTAAATTGTTTTTTTTCACATTTTTATGGATGGAAAAACAGCTAAAAAGCGATCGTATTTTCACAGTATTAAAATTTTAACTTAATTTTATAAATAGATTTATAAAAATTTTAAAAAATATATCTCCTTATAAATGTGATTAGGATAATTAAATTAATTAATTTAATTATTAAATTGAGTACTTCTTAGTATACATTTAATATTACAAATAAAATTATCAAATAATTTTTTCGGTAAAATTGATACGATGTAGCCTTCTACTACTACTATTATTATTATTATTATTATTATTATTATTTTAAAATTAGCTTAGTAAATTTTTATTTTATATTTTGCCATTTATTTCTCAATACAAAATTTTAATTATTTTATATAGTTTAATTTGGAATGGTTGCAAAAATTTTAAATCAATTGACCATGTATAGCCTTAATTTATTAGGCAAATTTAGACTTTACATTCATTGCTATAAATTTAGGGTTGCAAATGTTCTACTGATTTACAAACCAGTCTAAATTAAATAGAATCAAATGGTGAAGGATATCGTTTAAGAAAAATGATTAAAAAATAGTTAAATTTATTGAATTGACTTCAAATATGAATAGTAATGGTAGAAGACTCTACCATAACTCATTTACTGATTTAATTGAATATTATTTAATTATTTCATATATAATTATAAAACTAATATTAATCTTAAAACTTAGGCATCAATTTGAAGAATTTATTTAATTTAGATTATTTATTTACTTATTTCATAATTGAGTTTTTACTAAAAAAGGAAGGAATTAATTAATATTATCAATGGGTAGAAAAATCAAAATAAATTAGCAGAAAAGGAAAATTTTAATTAAAATATTAAAATTGCCCTTGACATTAAATAAAAAATTTTAAATGCCACAGGCCATCCGCTTGATATGAGCGACAATTTTACTTCCCTTGGCAGCCCAGATTCGACCACCCCATACCATGATTTAAGGGCCCTCAGACTTGCATCTCCAATGAGGGAGACTCCTTTTTTTTGCTTTTTTTCTCAGCTGCATGGGCATGGGCATGGGCATGGGCATTGCCATTAAGTGTTAATTTGTGTTTAAATAAAAAAAATAAAGGAATAACATATAATTTGTGTGCGATAAGTAATATTATAGGCAAAATTGGTTTGGATACCTGAATAAATATGCCTAGTTGGCTGCACATTAGACAAGGCTATGACAATTCCAGATTGGCTTATCATGGATAAGCATGGTTCAAAAACGTCAGTCGAACTAATTAGCTATGGATTAGACTTGGCTCGTTATCAAAGTTAAGTTAATTTAGAGTTATTTATATTAATTTTTAAATCCAATAAATAAAAAAATCAAATTAGTAGATAATATTTATTTTGATGCTTATAATTGATAAATAAATAATTTATATTACTAAACAATTTTTATTTAATTAAAAAACATTTCAAACTTATTTTTTTAACTAGACTAGGAAACACTTGAAGAATTAATTATAAAATATATTATAAGGAATCATTTGTAGTATCGGAAGAAGAAAACTATAGAGTAGAGACGACTCACCAGATTCTCCGAATCACCGGTTTCAACCTAAAGCCCACAAATATAGTCCCCTTAATGCCATGCAATATACTCAATCAATGGAAAAAATGCATAAAAACTCACCAAATTTTCATCATTACGTGAAGGGGATTATATTTTTTCACCAGATTAATCATGCTTCAAGGAAACCACCACAAAACTAATATTCCTCGCGCTGAATTTATTTATTGGCAATGATCTTATTACATATTAGTAGATCATATTTCAATAGAATTCAATTTTGTTAATGGGTCACAGTTGTGATTTGGGAGACTGCATCGTTGAAATGTATGGCCTTGATGCCCAAGTATTCTGGCCAGGTCCCTGGCCGGTTCAAGGGCTGCTGGCCTGGCCCAACTAGTTTGCTTGAAAGGGCACAATTGCACATCAGGAGGCAGGCCCTTAAAAGTACGCGACGGAGAGACGGTGACTCGCTCCGTTAGCTACTACCCGGCCAATTTCTTCATCACTTACTTTTATTCTTCCATCACTTAACTGGAAGCACACAACTTAATTGTTAAGTTCAATTAGCTTCTGCCTCAATCAATACAATGCAAAATTAAGATCGCATGCTTCACCCCTTGTATTTGAAAAATGCTGGATGGGCATTTCATTGAACAGTAATTGATCTTTAACATTAATTGTGATAACTTAATCGAACAGTATCTGATCTTTAACATCAGTGGAACTTTGTTGACCTTTAGTATTAAGTGAACAAACATGTGTGTGTTAAAGAGGGCAACATGTATACTTCACTGTAAGCTTCTATAAACAACAATATATTATAGTAGCTTGGTAGTGTCCATGATGAACCACATTGGATCACTTGCCCACATATGTCATGGTGTTGAAGCCCTGAATAAAATATGAAAGATTGTACCTATGTGTTCAATTGGTTACAAATTAGTGAGAGTTCTCGAATTGGGGGCCTATCTGTGTATGTCTTACCAAAAGTGCGAGTGGTCATCTGGCCAAAGGTTTTGAGCATGTTCCAGTGGTGACCCAACAATGGTGAACCCCTCCGACGACATCTCCTTCGAGAAGTAGGATGAAATCCGGGCCGTGCCAAAGCCGGCAACACCGTCTGGCAAGCATGCCGCCTTGACCTTCTGCTCCGCCGGCTATCCGATTCGATCGCTGTCAAGTAGTTTAGTGTCCACCCCATGGTTCAACACTTGGAACACATGCATGGCCTAACTTGGTCACCACAGCTGGCGACGTCAAGTTAATCACCGGCACCGCCTCACCGATGGTAGCCAGGCGATCCAACGTCGGCCATAAGTAGGACAGCCTAAATCTCAAAATCACAATAAGTACTATGAAAAAACCTTCGTCAATTTATCTATTACTATAGCTCTACGGAATGGGTCTTAATTATAGACAACTAATGAGAGACATCTTTCCTAAGTCAAGATTATAACTGAAATGATCTAGAGTCTTATTTGGTTTGATGCTAATTATAATTAATTAACTACATCTAATATTCATGTAAGATTTGAAATATTCATGCTCGTAAGTCGTGGAGACATTCTTGCTCCCAAATAGTTGATTAATTAATAGCATATATCGACATTGATTTGGTTTGATGCTTCCAAATAGTGGGCACATCTAAAATCTATGCCCAACAATCGCTGAGGATCATTAATATCCAGAATAAAAGGGGAGTAATTGAAAAGGGTGAAGGAGGAGGGTGGAGGAGGAGGAGGGACTTGGGACTTGGGAGGGTGTAATATCCCAGAAATTTATAAAATATTTTTTTAACGATAAGTGTAATTATATTCTCTCAAAATAAGTTAATTTTTTTAATTAACTACAAGAAAATGAGAGAAACTTAAGGTTTTGGCTTTCGACTTTGATGGTATGAAAGTAGGCATGAAAGATGAATCATATTGTGGAGAAGTGCAACATTGGTTTTGAGAGAGTGGTTGGTACTGGGACTTAACTGTATGGAAAATAGCTTTATTGAATGAGCTCTATTCACATTCTAGCGAGAAAGTTAATTAGGTCAAGTGTATGGGGAAAATGGAGGGTCACAAGGCCAGAAAGAGGAGGTCGAACTCGACGCCATTTCTGTCCCTTGGATAGTGCCATTGGCATGTTGATTCCTGGGTATTGTTGAAATTTTTAGATTATATCTCCATCTTGGCTTATTGTATATGTTTTAATTGGTTGTTTTTGTTCAAGTTTTAGATTGTATCTCCATGTTGTATTATTGTACGTATTGTTCTGGTATATATATATATATATATACATGTTCCAAACGATATTTATTATTTGTAAGTTATAATCCACATATTAAATATAATTGTAAGGATGTGATTTTTGTTAGTGTTTAAGTTATATACTCTAACTAAATTAGAAATTTTCATTTTAGTTTGTATATGAATGGTATTAGACGGTGGCTGGAATGGACATGATTCCTTCTATAACAACATCTCTTTTCTTTTTCTTTTTTGCGAAGAATAAGCTTGGGTGATGGAGAAGACAAGAGAAGGAAGCCAAAAAGAAAAAGAAAGATCCCTCTTGTCCAGCTTGAGCCAAAATGGGATACATTTAGATGATTTAAGAGGTTAATTAATCAGAAAAGAGGGGTATGTGAAGGGAAGTTAGAGTTTAGTATGCAAAAAATATATAATACACATGATTTATTGAGCAATAACAAAGTGGAGCATATGAATATCTTAATTTCATTAGAAAGGCAAGATTTCAATATCAGGCTTGGGTAATAACAGGCCAATATTTCTGGTTATAATCTGAAATAGAGTTTCGAAGCCAGATTAATGCACAGATAAACACTTACCATTTGCTATATCTTTATAATAACAGGATTGTAAATATATACATATGTTATTTGGGCTAATAAATTTGAGTTTGATCAAATATTTGAAGGCTAGTCTTTCGGGAGGTATCCCCCCACCTTTGTAACATAAGCTTATAAACAAGAAATATATTAGGTTTATAAAGAACAAGAGATAATTGGTACACATGCAACTCTATAGTTTTGTAATTGTAAACATATTTAGTGATTTTTTTCGTTATATTATTGAAATCAAGCTTGAGTATTACTTGATGATAAAGCCGAGAGTGCATATGTATCAACCAAATTAATGAAAACACATTCAACTAGTGCAAGTTGCATAATTGAGAGAAGGGTTTCCAGCCTCGTTGTCCTGTCATTTCATGTCCTCAGCCTTCAATACATATATGACAATATTATTGAGCAATAATGTCCCGAAAATTGTGAGTTTTTTTTCAAGGTCCGAAAATAAACCCAAATCCAAATCGAGCACAATAAAGCTAATAATCAGTCTCTTTTAATTGACCTTAATTAATTAAAACCATAACCAGATAAGAAACAAAAAACCCAACTTGACGGCAACCCAAATCTAGCAATGCAATATCACTTGAAAGAAGAAACAGATTTGGAGACAAAGGGAGCTGGTGAGTTCCCACCCCTCCCACCCAACTGAAATGACAACCACATCCCCTTAATGCCAAGCGTATGAGGTGAATCCATTGTGCTAGTATCTTCATTTTTAGCATCATGGGCAGATGATGATGTGGGGATAGTATCTTCATGTTGTGTTTAAACACAGACGCGGCATCTTTCAAGGTGCCTTGGAAATTGTTTATCTGGGTCGGTAAATTGTCGGTTCTCGTGTCTCCTTGCGCTACTCTTCAAACAAAAACTATCGACAATCTTTTGTTGAACAAGACAGAAGCCAACAGTCCTTTTGTCTGCATCGCATAAGTCCAGATGCTACTTTATCTCTCTCTATTGCCTTGCTTTAGGGAACCGATAAACCTGATCAATCAAGCTTCAAACCTGCCACAAAATATTCTCCAAGGATATTGATATGCACTACTTGTATTGGCCTTGGCCTTATTGCACACTACATTACATGTCACAAGAGTTCAAAAGTGTGATCTAGTTTATGGGTCGCAGTTCTGATCCAACAGAGGCTTTAAGGGCAGCCTGATTCGGGAGAGTGCGTTGTTGAAGTGTATGGCCTTGATGCTCAAGTATTCCGGCCAGGTCACCGGCCGGTAAAGGAGTTCCTGGCCCGGCTCAACTAGTTTGCTGGAAGGGCACAGTTGTGCTTGAGTGGGCGGCCCCCATAAGTACGCGACAGAGAGACGTTGGCACGACTGGTTCACAACCGCCCGGTGTAGGGCGCTCCGGTACCGGCCGTTGGACAGGACCTGGAGGAGGTCGCCGACGTTGATCACCAATGCGCCGGGAAGCGGTGGCACGGTGACCCACTTCCCGGACTCGCTGCCGAGGACTTGTAGCCCGGCTGTGTTGCTTTGGTGGAGTATGGTGAGGAGGGCCGAGTCGGTGTGCTCGGCAAGGCCCATGGCCCTGTCCGGGTTGGGGCAAGCCGGGTAGGAATTCAGTTGCAGGCCTGCCATTGTGGCGGCGAAGTCGCCATCCGGTCCTGCCCAGGAGACATCCCCCTCCCCAACCCTAATGACTCCAATATGAGCCACATGAGCCGGCCAGCCAACTTCTTCATCTCTTTTTGGTAATCTTCCATCACTTCGCTGCATGGAAACATACAACTTAATTATAAGTTTAATTAACATTGAAATCAATCAATAAATTATGAGGAAAATAACAGATGGGCATTAAATTGAACATTCTATTAATAAGTTAAGAAGTTGCCTGTGTGATCTTTGACATCATTAATAGAACTTTTGTCATTGATATTATGTAGCTCAACCCAGCCTTTCCAATCTAGCAAAGGCCAAAAGTGACTAAATATTAAGATTATTGCTTGATTAATGCTTCATTATGAGCTTCTAAAAACAACAATATCATAGTAGTGTGAAAGTGTCCGTGGTCGACCACATATGATCACTTGTCCACATATATATCATCTATGGTGCTAAAGCCCTTAATAAAATATGAAAGATTGGAGCAATGTGTCCAATTTGTTACAAATTAGTGGGAGTAGTCAAATTGGGGTCCTATGTATGCCTTACCAAAAGTGTGAGTGGTCGTGGGGCCAAAGGAGTTGTGCATGTTCCAATGGTGACCCAACAAAGGTGAACCCCTCCGACCACAGCTGCTTGGAGAAGAAGGACGAAATCCGGGCTGCGCCGTAGCCTGCGACACCGTCCGGCGAACGTGCCGCCTTCCCCTTCTGCTTCACCGGCAGCGAGAAGAGCCGCCGGCTCTCCGATTCGACGCTGGCAAGGAGCCCAGTGGGCACCTCATGGTTCAACACTTGGAACATCCCCCACTTGTTACATGCATGGCCTAATTTAGTCACCACGTCCGGCGTCGTCAAGTCTATCACCGGCACCGCCTCGCCGTATATGTCCAGGCAATCCAACGACGTCGGCCACGAGTAGGAGTCCGGTACCTCCGATGCGGATGCAAAGTCGAAGTTGGGGTGGTGTGCATACACTGGGTGCCCCCTAAATGCTTCTCTCAATGATGGCATAGTTTATATATATATGATCTTCCTATGTATATGATGTTATTGGTGGTCAAGTTGATCACAAAGGATCAACAATACCAAGAAGAAGAGATTGAGGTATGGAAAACTGAGAAAAAAAGTGGGAATTGTGTGCTTTAGTTATAGCTTGGAGAGACAGGGAATGAAAATAGCTAGATCAGTTTTGTACTAGGAAAGAGCTCGTTACAACTACAATGGGAGAGTTGTGGACTGTGTAGGGGTTATATACAAGAGGGTGGAGGAGGGAGTTGGGAGGCAGAGAGGAAGGGGACAAAAATGGTGGGGCTTGGGCTGCTTGGAGGGAGCGTGTCTTCAAGTGATATTTGGGGGAGTGTTGTGGAGAAGAAGACAAAGAATGAATAGTGGAGGTGAAGCCATGAGAAGGGAGCAAAAATGAAAGACTCCCTTGTCCTTGAGCCAAATTGGTGTACATTTTGAAGGAAAGTTTAAGAGGTTACTGTACAAATTAATATAAAATACGCATGATTTATTAAGCAATAACAACTTCTTTTATATCTTAAGAGAGTGCCAATTTTTAAATGGAAGGAAACCCTTCCTGACGTTAACCGTTCTCCTTTATCTACGTTTTGGTATTAATAATGAATAAATATTGATTTAAGTATAAAATAGTAATATGGGACAAATTAATATAACTCTAGTCATTATACCTTGGACATGATTCAATCCTTTATATCTTTTGGCTCGTGTATATTGTATTTTTAAACAATATTTTTAACTATTTTACTAATTAAAAGCTGGAAAGAAACTAACTAATATTCACTTTAACAAGAGTTTCTTTTTTTTCTTACAGGTAATCTTCCCAAGTCTTTCACACCATTAATCCCATGTGCCCTTGTCTTGTCCTTAAGTAGAATAACATCAAAATCATTCACTTCGGGCATTACTTGTTATTGTTTTTCTGTGTGATCAGAAGCCAAAGCTGTTTTAGCAGTACCTCTTGGTTGATTCCAAACCACCAGTTTTGATGTATGGGTTTGATGAAGCCTTACCTTTGAGAGGGGGCACTCCTGTCTATGCATCCTGCAACAAACACAAAACAGTGTTTGGAAGTTCATGTAGTTTTCATGCAGGAGGGTCCTTTTTTGCATCAAAGAATTAGGACAAGGGAAACTAAGTCCATGTGATCTCTATTCCTATCCTTCTCTATTATGTCTAACTCCCCATTTGAGAGAAACAAACCCTCTTCTGTACACTATAGTAATGTACTCTATTCCTATCCTTCTCTATTACGTCTAACTCCCCATTGGAGAGAAACAAACCCTCTTTTCTACACTATAGTAATGTACTCCATTAATCCAAAACTCCTATTGGTAAGAAGAGGTGTGTCCTGTATGTAGCTACAAAATTTATAATATGTCAAACGTAGTTAGGGAATTGGATTTGCTGTATCAAATACTACAACAAAATATTGTAGCAGTTCTTTGATCGATGTAAATCACAAATTAAAAGAGTTAAACTAATTGTTACGTTTATTTTTTGAACTCTACTAATTATATTTTGAGCCAATAAAAATGATGCTACAGATTTGCTACATCAAACTTGCTTTCTCTAGTTAGATAATTAAGTCGTCTTAAAGAAGATAGGGTTAGCTATCATTTTATTAATTATGGTCGTAGTTATATAAATATATATATAGATTATACATACATTTGGCACACGAAAGGTAGAAGAAGCAGAGCCTGTATAGATGATAAATCAGGTCTCTCTCACACAATAGTTGCAGAAAACCAACACTTGATTGAGAGTGAGTACTCTTGTTCTTATGGCTTGTTACTATCTTGTTTGCTTGCCAATGGCTTGTTACTATCTTGTTTGCACACCAATGGATTGATACTATCTTGTTTGCACACCAATGGCTTGTTACTATCTTGTTTGCTTGCCACCCCTTACATATTGTGCTTATATGAGGCCATAAAAATATCCAATGGTGAAAGATTGCCCACTGTGAATTATATTTGCTTTTTTCTTTGATGGATACCTTCGTTTGTAAGATGGAATATTATAACATCATCTCATTCTCATGTGAAATGCAGGCTGCAACCACTGCTAAAAAGTTCTGCAGATTTCTGGTTTGGTTCTTGGTAAGGTAAAGTTCACTGCATGTTTATATTGATGAAGTATCAAGTTTTTTTTTATCCAAATAATAATAATTTCTTTTCACAAGGGAAACACTCTCAAACCGGCCTCATCCCAAGCTATTTAATTGTCATGACCATGTTAGTAGGGTTAAGCATGGTGCTGAGATTTTTGCCTCGGAACCATAGTTTTAAATACTTTATTAGCTACCATACCAAATTTATAGCCGGTCCGGGGCATATTTGGTTCAACTGGATCGAAGTTCAAACCGGGTTCAACTAGATTTTATAATTACAAATAAAATATTTTATTAGATATTAATAGTATATTTTGTCGTCATTGTTTGAAAATATCGTAATTTTCAATAAAATGACTGGGATTGTGGTATGTTTGGATCATCAGTTGATTACTGTTCATGAGTTCCCACTCAAGAATCAATTGTGCATGAGTGTCCCACTTATCTCTCTCCCTGATGCCTGATCAAAGCCGAGCTTGTATAAACAAGAAATTGTCTCCCCAAGTGCTTTAGATATTTATATGTTGAGTAGATTTCAATGTATTAAAGTTAGACCAACCAGGAATTTTGTAATAGAACTTGTTTAGATATCAACTTCCAGGAGAAGGAAGATTGTGGTGCATATAACCTTTTTATTTGACACAACCAAACCAGAGATGGAAAACAAAACTAAAGATTTTTTGGCCGACAAAAGCTATGGAATAGTGAGTACAATTATGATGTATAATCTCAGAGATAATCATTATAATCTTGGTTACTATACTATATTATGGATTAATACTATAGTTAAAAACATTTAGTAAGTGCTTATAGAAGTTCTTAACGTAATTTCCTATTGATATACCATGTTTATTATTTATGCATTAAAAATTTTATCTCATAGTCCTTTTAGATATGATCTATATATCTTGAAGAAATGGAGTAAAATTAGAATTGACCTAAGCTGTAAACAAAGCTCAAATTGATTTAGTAAACCTTATTTTAATTAGTAGATTGGGATAAATCGAGGTTATTAGTCTGAGTTAGAGATTACCCGTCTCGATTTAAATAAAAAATAATTTATTTCTTTGATTTTCATTCTAATAATTGGTGATACATATCTGTTAATAGACCCTTAAATAGGTTTAGACACTAAACCAACTTGGAGTTACTTATGTTATCAACACATCATAAATTCATTTGAGATTACCTTGAGTACTACATAGATATACCAAAAATTTGATTGGAAGTTATATTAATTAACTGACTAATAAAATAAAGATCCTACTTAACATTAATAACTACTAAATCAAACATATCTAAAGAGTATTCTAACAGTTTAACCAACCCCGTAATCATCTTTACATGGGGACTCAAACCTCTGGCATGCATGTATATCAGTGCAACAACAAACAACATCGACCTCTTTGATATCAATCACCGCTAATTTTTTCCACCTTTTTCCCTACATGGAACGGGCAATAGGTCTGAGAGCTGACAAGAACCAACCACCTTTTTTCTCTCTTTGTTTGTCATCCAAAGAAGACAGCAGCAGTAACACTGAGGTGCTAATACACGCAGAGTGGCTCCGGACAGGCCCAAAGAGTACAAGATCTCTTCCTTTACCAAAGGTGGAGGGTCCTTTCCCTGATATAAGATACAAATATTTTGTACTCAACGATAGGGAAGCCAATCTTCCTTGTAAAAATCTGAAGGCCAGCTATCAGAAAGCACCAAACAACCTACTGGTGCAGTGCAGACGTGACCCACCATTTTGAAGATTGGGGCATGGAGATATATCTTTGGCATGTAAGCACAGTGAAAGGGAATTATGTGCTGCTTATGACTTGACCCAATTCAATAAGGTTGTTCCATGTCCCCCAGGTGGGTATTTTCTGAACATGCATTTGTGAAGGTACAATGCCGTTGACTTTGTTTTTTCTCTAACTATTGGCTAGGCGGCCAGGTACTGATAAGGATGAATGTTTGATATTTGTTAGTCATTTGCTTCCAAGGTCATATATGCATACAGAGGCTAAACTGGGTATGCATTAGGCAATCCCATGTTTCTTTCATACAAAGGGTGTTTTCACTCAAATCTTAAGTGGAGAGGAACGAGCCAAAAAACAGGAAAAGAAGTGGCTGAAACACCACTCAAATTTTGATAATTGTAATGGACGAGATAACCCAGAGCATAGGAGATCAATTATTTTTCCGAGAGTCTAACTTTTTTCGAGGCTGTAATACCAATTTGCAATGAAGCAGACTCAAAAACGAGCCCTATTTGTCCTTTTGAAAATGGTTACCAAGTCGACAAACCGGACGAAACCTATCAAATTTGACTTTGGCCGACTCTGTACAAATCGGCCCAATTCTATTTTTCCCCATAGATAAGATGTAGATAATCTGCATAAGCAGCCCTGAAGTGAAAGAAACATCACATGGATAACTTTGCTGGCATCTGAAATTTCATCTTACATGGCCAGAAAATCTAAACTCTACCAGCAATCGGCCGCACTAGAAGAATGAAGCAGAACATGAATAAATTTCACATCTTCGAGGCTATACATTCACTAACATATTGTCTATTATATGCACGCTGACCATGTTACAAACTGGACAGATCTACACTAACTAGCAATAAATCACGTTACAAGAATAAGGTTAGCAGGCTCATTAGCTAAAAACCAACAACTTTGGGATATCACGAATGCCGAACACCAAACTGTAGTCAGTACACGTTTATGCCCCGTTTCATAGCAAGCAAGGGCATCAACCAATCAATGTTCTCGTCACAGACTGCTTATGCAGATCCAAATTCTTGACAGTATTATGCTGATCCAAATTCTTGAAACCATTTTTCATGGCGTTCTATATCTGCAGCAGAAACACTAGGTTGAACCTTGGTTAAAGCCTCCACAAAATCACACATGGCCACAGGATCTTTGGCTATCTCCTCCTTTGCCATGTTCTTAATTTCCTCTCTTGTTTTCCCTGCTATTTTGCGTCTCATGCCATTCATGGAAGCATCCCGACAAACATTTGTCAGATCGTCTCCACTGTATCCTTCGGTCCGGCGTGCAACGTCATCAATATCTACATCAGGAGCTACCTGTACAGAAGGTTGTATTGCCAAAATGCCAACTAATAGCACATGTATTTGAAGAAGGCACCAAAATTACATCTTTATCAACTGACCAAGTGTAATTTAAGTTTCTAAATCAAGAGGTTGATACAGGACAAGTGGAATATTATAAAATTAAGACCAACCAAAGGTAACATGTGAGAGAACCCTAAAAATCTGAAATATAACAGGCCTGTGAAAATGAAGCACCGGAATCTATGTGCCCAATGCCATTGGCACAATACTTCAGAAAATTAAGCAATTGTAAAATATGATGCTATTTAGATTGTGTCACATGTCTATTTTATTCCTGTCATTAGCTCCTTGATTATAGAAGAAAAGAAAAATAAGTAATTTACTTTATGAACATTTAAAACAAGAAATATGGATTTGACTACCTCAATTGATCTAAGATTAATGCGGATGAGCTCTTTCCGACTCTCAAAGTTTGGAAGTGGGATATATATACGCTTTTCAAGTCGTCTCCTGTAAAATTTTATGAATTAATAAGGCAGAAATTAAGGAACCAAAGCTTTCAAAACAAGATATAAATTATGGAATGAGAAACTTAAGTAACAACTAAAATACAACCTATAATATGGCTTCCAAGATAATGTCCTTAGAAGCAAAAGAGGCAACTGAGGGCTCGGGAATTTACCTTAGAGCCTCGTCAATGTCCCAGGGAAAGTTTGTGGCTGCCAATACCATCACAATTTTCCGCTGGCCATCTTCACCTGTAGAACTGTTATTGACACCATCCACCTGAACCAACAGCTCAGATTTTACTCTTCTAGAAGATTCATGCTCTCCTGAAGCGCTGGTAGACAAAAAATAATATTGAAATTCAGTGTAAAATGTATAGCTAAATATAAAGTAAAGCTCTAGGATTGACCATACGTTATACCCTCTAGCATTGCACAGAGAATCTATCTCATCAATAAAAATTGTACTTGGAGCATACGCTCTAGCCAGATCAAACAAGCACCGAACCATGCGCTCACTTTCACCACGCCATTTTGATGCCAGTGTTGCAGAAGATACATTGAAAAAAGTAGTGCCACATTCTGTTGCTACTGCTTTTGCCAGAAGCGTTTTACCCGTACCAGGGGGTCCAAACATGAGAACTCCTTTCCAAGGTCGGCGAATACCCTATAATAAATGATGTGTAATGCTAATCACTCACCATCCAGGTCCAGTAGACACAAGTGAGGCCAATAACAAGATCCCAGAATTGTATAAGCAAGAAATGGTCTAACATTACATGAGAAAATACTGCTCATTTGCAAAACAAGACCAAGAAAATAAGAATGCCGAAGAAAAATACTGTAGAATGAAAGTTGGGGCCTTTCTGCCCCTGCTTTTACTAAAAATATGATGAGCAAAGGCAAATCCCACTCATCTAACCTTTATTAAAAGTGAAACACAAAGGTTACCAGATAATCATGCTACCAAACAATGTAACCCATAATACTGCCCAATAGCAAACAGATTTGTCAACATATCAACAGCATTAAGCTCAAAAATACCACCCAATAGAGTTCAAGACATTGACAATATATATATATACACACACCATGTTCTTGACAAAATAGAAAAGCTGATAATAAATATCTGTGCAATAATATACTAAAAGATAATATTGTGACAGGGTGACAAAGTACCTGAAAATACTCTGGCATCCAAAGTGGAAGAACCACTGCCTCCTCTAAAAGTCTTTTTGCTTCAGCAAGGCCAGCAACATCATCCCACCTAACCCCAGGAGTACTATCCAAAACATCTCTTTCAAGCATGGCAGCCAAATCACCATCTGGTCCTTCGTACTGTCCTCTCTTAGACTTTCCTTCTTCAGGATCACTAGCCTATCAATCCCAAAAACTTAACAATGAGAAATTTTCCCTTACCAGATGCTATTTATATTTTCTGCATTACAAACCATTCAGTCAAAAGTTAAGAAGAAATAACAAGGCAAAGCTGACTTATCTATCGTGTTTAGCAAAGCTCAAAAACATATAAACAGCTAAAGGTAGAGATAGTTATAAGAGGCTGCATCTTGAGAATTTTCGGTAAAACTGAAGTTGGATTTTGTTGGATTCATAAAAATGATGCCTCTTCAAGTAGCCAACAAAGACAAAGCCAATAAGACGAACATATGCTGAAGAATGGAACGACAAAAATGAAAACCATTATAGAATTTTTTATCCACAAGGGTATACAGTTACATACAGCTGGATGTTTTCACAAAGTACCTATCATCATAATATCCAATATCTTACTTTGTGTGCGAATAATACATGAATATGTTGACCCTATGCATCGCAACAAGCAGTTTAAGAGAAACATCCTTTGCAACAAAAAAACGCAACAATCTGCTATTTTTTTCTATGAGATAAATGCATATGCTAGAGGGCTCCCTTCCCTCTAAGGGTGCAACCAAGAACACTTACTACCAAATAAAGAACTTGGTAAACATCAAGACAAAAAAATTGCAATCTGAAAAGTCCTAATCCTCCTGTATTATTAATATCCTGAGCAAAGAACAGCATACTTGCATCTTCAGTGATTTAACAGAACCACATAATGTACAGATATCATCAAGGTTAATCAGTAAGAAAGATGCAAGTTTAGCCCAATGCACTAAGCTATCATAGAAAATAAGCAAACCACCCATAGAATTGTGTATGTATAACCTAGACGTAGAAGCAGAAGCCATTCAGGATAAGATCAAGCAGCTATCAGCACTGTAAAAATGAACATTTGCAAGTACAAGGTTTAACAGAATTACCACAGATTCTGCTTTCCCTGCATTTGATTTTCCTCCAGTGCCCTTTTTACCAGTTACTCCAGGGGTAGTTGAACCTCGGACTCCTGTACCTTTGTTTGTTACACCAGACTTTGCACCACGATTATAAGCACCAGCCCTCGTTGAACCTCGAGCCCAGACAGCATCTTGTGAAGACTTTCTAGAAGCCATTTGACCTGGCCTAGTTGGTCTTCTGCTCCCACCATCCCGGCTGGGTGGTCTCCAAACATCAGGATCATCAGCAGGAGCCCCAGACGAAGTTGGGTACTCGTCCAATGGATGGAACATAAATGATTTGTTTGGAATTGGAGGAGAAGCTGGCCGCCGCCTCATGCCATTACTCTCTTTCAAAGCCTTAACTTCCGCTTCCAATTGTTTCACAGCCTCAACTTCCTCTATGAGTGTTTTCTTGTGGTTCATCCATTTGATACGCAAAGAAGAGTCGTCCACACTATTCAGGTGCCTAGGATGAATAACATAAATCTTTATCAAGTTCAAGCCTTAAAGAGTTTCCATGAAAAGAAAGACAAAATTTTTCACGTTACTGATCAGGAAGCATCACCTTCTACAATATATACCACCACCCTAACTTAATTACCATGAAAATGAACAAATTTTACTAGTTCGAATACACAACGTCATTGAACCAGCACCCTAATATTGAAAATTTAAACAGACACCTCACCAATCAACTGAAAATAATCATGATTTCGACACAATCTCAAATTTCAATCTTACCCGAAACAAGACGAAACACATAGATACACCAGAACACTCAAACCAATCCACCAAATACAGTCACGGCTAAATAAGTACTAAACCAAAATTGAAAAACTACTCTAAAATTCAACCTTCCCCTAAACAAGATGAAACAGCACAAACAAAGGAAGAAAATTTCATCAATTCACCAAATTCAGATATGGCTACATAGTAAGCGAATCAAGATTAACACATTACAGCAAGATTCAATCTTTCACCCTCAAAAATATGTTGAGACTTCAAATAATTGAACAAAATTCCATCAATCCACCCAAAAAATGAAAAAGACATACCAAATCTGATTCTTCAATACAAAAAAAGCAGCACACATGAACAAAAGCAGTAGTAAAACAAATGCCTCACTTATTGATCTGCGCGATCGCGCCGTCGAAGAACACAACGGCGGAGTCGTACGCCCCCTCCACGGCGAAATCCCTCGCCATCCGCACATTGTCCCAGAGCCCTGCCGGCGGCGCCGCCATCGAAACCCTCCACCTCCGACTCCGCCGACGCCGACCGGCGGCGGAGCCCGCGCAGGTGCGAGCTGGGTAGGCCTTCGGACTGGGAGCGGGGAGGGAGAAAGGCGGCGGCTTTGGTCGCCGGCGGAGCTCGGCGGTGTGAGAGGCGGCGATTGAGCTTCTTTTGTTCACCGGGTTGGGGCCCGCGTCCAGGCCTAAGATCTTCGTGTTTAATTTGAATGTTATATTAATTTAGATAGAACTTAGCTGATTAAGGGCTTAATTAATTATAATTTGATAGGTTTTTTCTTTACAAAAAATAGAAATGGAGGTGTTCATGGTCGAGTTAAATCGAGTTTTAATTGACTCAACTTTCTATTGTTTATTTGTAGAATTTAGACTCAAACTTGACCTGATTGGTATTTAAAATTCACTTAAATTTTAGTTGAACTTAAACTTGTTTTAATTTGTAATTATCTAAGATTTTGGTGTCTAATTTGAAAATATATATATAAATTTTTAGACGAAACCAAATAATTTTAGGCTTAATTAGTTTCTCTTTATCTTAAATTAGAAATAGAGGCATTTATTGAACAATTCAAATTAAATTTTATTATTAATTAGAATTTGATTCAGTATCGAGTCGCATATCAGACCACGCACATACAAGCCCTAACTCGCTTTGTTTATTTTCTAATTGAACGAAATCATGTTTTTATTTAATCAAACTTTGATTTACACATTTTTGAGTTAATTAACCAATGACTAATTAATTAATTGACAGTAAATTATAGAGTGGTTGCGAGGGATTGATAAGTAGAGATGAATTCCAACACCAGAATTAGGATTCGGATTAGATATTCAAACATTTGGGTCCGACATCTACCCAATTGCTGGGGCCACTTGGTCGGGTCAATTAAATGCCGGGGTCACTTGGTCGGTTCAATTAAATGCCGCCTGACACTCGAGAGCCAAGATGAAATCTAGTTAGCACTTTGCAGTTGGGCGGTCAATATACAAGTGTCACTTCATATTATAAGAATGCGATTATTACATACTTTTTATTTACTTAAAGGCCAAATCTTAATGGTTCTTTTAATTTATGATCGTTTAATGTTACATATATATTTCAACAATTTCATCTTAGGTAGAAATTCTAGCATTTTTGATCCAATCATCCAAGTATTAAACCAACCAATGTTCATATATATATATATATATTCATATATTACAGGTGTAGGTGCCACCACTTGTCAAAAACTCAAAGCCTTAACCAAAAGAGACCATACAAATTGGTTCCTATGTAACCAATGAATAGGGTATATAGTCAATAGTGTACTGGTGGTTATTTCATGGCTTCCTTGCACCCCCTCCCCACCCTACTATCCAACCACCCAACTGCACTACCAGCTCGGCCAAGGTCCGGCCACCCTCCTTACTCTCATTCCGACGGCACGGCAGAGTCCCCGCTCGAGGCTCCAGCCGGCTCTCCGCCTTCCTCCGCACCCGAAAAGCCCGAAATCGAGCTCGAGTTTGTTGGTGTATGTATGCCCATTATATTCCATTGCCAGTCTATATATTCTTGTTATTACTTTGCCCACCAAAGAGTTTGTTCTTGTTCTTGGTGCATTATGTGGTGGGAAACTCGCAGCCAAAGCCAGGGAAGGATGGAGCTTACCCTGTGGATAGAGCCAAAGCACTTAGTGGAGAGAAGCTACTTAGAAACGTTATGTTGGACAATAAGATTGAGCTCTATGCTGCTTATGTGAGCAATATTTTTGGTATCTTAAATTGGTTCTTTCAAGAGGTTTGGATCATTTCTTGTGCTGTGGTGATAGCTGCTCATTGTTGGTCTGATTGTGGACAGGGAAAGGTGATGAACTGTGGTGGTGGTGGGAGCTGTGGGACTTGCATTGTTGAGGTCCACCCATTTGTTTTATTTATCTTTATATCAACTTTTGTTTATGATTGGAAGAAATACAGCTTCTTTTTATATCTAGCCCCCGTTGACTAAATGAATTTGCTATCTATTGTGAAACTCTTATTATTGTTAACTTAGATTGTGTTGGGAAGTGTTTATAATATTCCAATTGCTATAATATTCTGGTAATATGGTTAGAATGCAAAAGCAGGTGCATTATAAAAAAAATGATTATTACTGTTAAGTTAAATTGATTAATTAATTAATTTGTTTAAAGATACCCGATAATCAAACTAAAATTTCCAAAAACATGTAAATTTGTATGTTTTGCCTGCATTACCTAAATTAAAGCTATCAAACAATTAAAAATAACAACTACAATAATTTTTGTGACAAGCATTTTTATTATCTTAAGAATTTAGCTTGACAGGGAGAAATATACGAACAAATTAATTAAGAGGCGGTTAATAACTACTATTTTACAATAAAAAAGATATATTAATTATTATTATTCGTGATACGAGCAGTGAAAATCTGAAATGACAGAAATACCATCGTCCCCACAAAACACACACCTACCTACCCAAGCTCTGCTTTCACGCTAGTATATTTTACCCACATAGACGATGGCTAGATCTGTCATTAGCAGCCGTTAAATTTAGTTGCTAATAACTACATCTTAGTTGTATCAGTGATTAATTTGGCAATATTTAATCGTCTACAATGTTTATTAAAATCTATTTATTCTGCATTATAAATAAAATATTATTATTTTGAATTCGAGTCAATTGGATCTTATCATTATCATTGATACACAAGAGCCGGATCTAAGCATCGATGATTAGTGGCTAAATAATTATATAATGATGATTATTCGTAAATTTCCCTTTGAAAACTGCGCTTGTGCTACTTGAACTTGAATTACTGTTGACAAATGGCTCTAGATCTAGAAGGCGCATTTGGTCGCTCTCTCCCTATTTCATGTAATTGGCTTTGCATTCAACTTTCAGATAATAGATGGCAATGAGCTGCTAAATGAAAGGACCAACACAGAACAGCGGTACCTTAAAAAGGTTTCTTAAATCCTTCTCTCTTTCAGATCATGACAGCATGGCTTTCAACAATTTACTAGACCATTCAAATATTTGCAGGCGCCAGAGTCATGGAGGCTGGCCTGCCAAACTATTGTAGGCAACAAAGAGAACTCGGGCAAGGTAATTTTGAATGCTCTTCGTAGTCTTTGTTTAATGCTACATATTAAACATTCTCACCGATCTACACTGCCAAATGTTTAATAAGTAAAAAAAGATGGAATTTTGGCTCATGGGTTGTCTTCTCTGTCTGCCCAGGTTGTTGTTCAACGCCTCCCTCAATGGAAGAAGCAAACATCTTCTACTAGTGAAAGGCAACCGATGCCGTAAAAAGCAGGGTGCAGATTACAGCTGCTTTTTCCTGGTTCTGATCATGGTCGTGAGCTGAGGATAAGGACTTGCAAATTCTGAAATGTTATTGTCAAGAGCAAATGTGGGACAATGTTTCAATTTTCGAGTTTTGAACAACTTGCAGAGGAAGAGGATTTGTAATTCTATGAGCATGGCGAGAACAATAATTGAAGTGCCCATTTGAAGTTGCTTCAAATTGGTGACAACAATAACTTCAAATGCATGCTTTCTCACATGTCTGAATATGGTTGTTAAGGTAGCTGGAACAACTTTAGGTAAGGTAACTCCTTGTTGCTATTATTCAGGAGTTAGAACCGCTGACAACCATTTTTATTACCAGTTTGAAATCTATTTACAATAACGCACTCTGTCGCATAATATAATAATACTAAGTAAACAAGAAATGGGCACTGCTCACAAATTGAATGTTTGAACGTCATAACCATTCTTTCTTTATCAATTACCATGGAGATTATTGAACAAAGGCTTAAACGGCAACTAAACACAAGTTTTGTTCCATTAATTGTTGCTTACAACAAGATAAGCTCGAGATCAATTTGGTCACTGCCCTTCATATTAGTAACTGGTGTCTCATACATATAATCGGCCAGGTTTTATGCGGTGTATGGTCTATGTTAAGGATAGATTTTATTTTTAAAGATAAATTTTAATTAAAGGAGAAAATAATATAGACTCTAATTTTAGACTTCAATTTTAATTGACCTAAGAGACAAAATATAATACTTTAATACATAATATTCCACACATGCATAAGAGTGACAGCATTTGAAACGATCCAAATTAATCAAATAAATTGTATCGTTTTTTTCTTTGAAAGAGTTTTGCTTTTTGGAACTCGTTTTTGGTTGACATTTTGGCTACCAAAATACCCGTTTTCAAAGGTTTAATTGTAAGGATATTTCCGTCATTTAGTATGCCCGTAAACAAGTCCCACCCCATCCGATCACGCTTTCAAAGATCCACGTCAAACGTGGCGTTCAATTATTGGCTACGAGGATTCCGCTCCCGTCAATTAGCTCTGGCGGGCCCACATAATCCCCGATCTATGTGGATCTTTGTGAGGAGCGTCTGCCTCCGACTCTCCAAATTTTAGAAAGAAATGAGTCTAAGTGACCGATTTACCCTCCACAAATATCAGGAGGCGGTGACAGTCTTGGGTAGTGGGGGCTTAAACGGTCAAATTGTATACAAAAAAGCTCTATTTAATTAAATTTTTTATTCATTTATTTACACATACTAAGAGGCAATTCAAAGTTGAAATAAAAAATATGCGATCGCGTAAAAGGGTATTCAATTATATGGAGTCATAGTTAGAAAACTTTTTTTTGTATTTGTAAAAGCATCAACAATAAAAATTCAATATCTTATAAAGGATTTCTTGTCGTAAAAGCCAATGACAAAATTTACAAAAATTAGGCAATATATCGCACCATGTATAATATATGCTATAAATAAGTTTTAATTTTTTATATAAACTCTTGTTGAGTATTGAGATGTAGACTATAAAAATCTAACATGTTAGATATAAATTTTAACTAAATTTAAAGATAAATTATAATTAAATAAGAAGATATCTATAATATTTTAATTTATTATTTTTAAATTTTATTATATTTTAATTGATTAAGTCTCTTACTTTTAAATAATCATATTATTACATACTATTTAAAAAAAAAAAAAACTTTGGCTCCTTTTTTCTCTATCCCCTTTCTCCATCGGTCACTCCCCTCCCTCACCTGTCTTTTCTCCTCGTATTGCTTCTGCCCCTTATTTTCTCCATCCTCACACCATCAACCGACCGCTGAATAAATTTTATATTACATATATATAATTTATTTATTTTATTATCACACATTAATAATATATTTGTCATGAAAACACCCTGATAAATATCTGCAATACTGTGAAGTTTAGGAGTTTCTTCATCTCTATAAAAATTTACTACACGCCATCTCTCTCTATATATGAAATAAATACCCAACCATTTTAATTTTTTTAATTCAATATCTCCCCAATCTTATTAGCTTGGGTGGTTGGTTGTATGGTATTGCAATTTGCATGTGTGATAAATAGATTATAGTAAAGAAAATTAGAAACTGCTGCACTGGTTACAAGATGGGGAGTGATTAACAAGCAAATGACGTCATTAATTAGCACTAATTTTCAGATGTATGAGTTGAAGGGGGACCACTAGTTTCAGATTTTGAACGGTTTTGGCCGCCCCGCTCACTCGCCCGGGTCACAGCGAGCGCGACGCCGCCGGCACCCCTTCACTCCCCTCCTCCTACTCCCGCTCCGCAGCCGCCGCCGCCGCCGATCGTCTACTGCGGCGGAACCTCCGCCTCCTCGGACGGCCGAGCTCCGTGCTTCTTGGCGAGGTCTGCGGCGCCGCCGTTCTTGTTGTTTTTTGAATTTTTTGGTGGGGATGGGGGAATGTTGCGGTTCTTGAGTGATCTGTGGTGTGGTTGGTACGGTTGATTTGTGGGTTTCTGGGTTTTGTTTGGGTTCTTGGGCTGGTAGGTTGATGCGTTCTTGCTTGTTCTGTTGAGATCTTTTGTGGCTTCTTTTTTTTTTTTTTTGTGAATGTTGGGTAGCTCTTTTGATGCTAACTGATTACCATTTTTGTTTTTTTCGCCTGTGGTGTATTGATTTTGGTTGGTTGCTGGGCGATTTTTGAAGTTGTTTTGTGAAAGTGATCGCCTTTGTTCGGTTTTGATGCCTTGATTTTGGTTGGTTGCTGTGTGGTTTCGAAGTTGTTTTGTGGAAGTGGTGATCTTTTTTCGGTTTTATTGGACAGTGCCATTGAAGACAAGTGTTTTTGTTTTTATTTAGGCTGATTTGCTGGTTTCTTTGTGCAAGGAAGGTCTTTTTTTGGTTTTGCTGCCCAATGCTGTATGATTTGATGGTTGCTCTGTCCAAGGGATGATCTTTTCTTTTGGTTTTGTTGCATAATGCCATTGAGAACAGCCTGTTTTATATATGCCATTGGAATGCAGATGTTTAGCATGTTATTTGTATATTTATTTTTTCTAAATTTGTTATCTTCAATGCTGAGTTTAGGATACCCCTGTTTCAGATCCTCATTTGACATTCTGCGAGTTTCCGAATATTTGTGATGGACTAGTTGTTCTGTTTTGAGTGCTTGAAATTTGTTAATTAGGAACCATTTTGGATGAGATCTACGCATGATATTTGAGGACTTGTGGTGGTTCATTCACATCTGATCGGAAACTTTTTTGTGATGATTCCTGTGTAGGGAATCAGAAAGATCTTTTTTTTGATAAAGCAATGTTGCCCCTGGGCTAATACCCACACGATGATAAAATGCATAAAGTTTCGTTCTTTGTTAATCGAGATATTGTACTTGCAATTATTGACGCCCTTGACTAATTTTGGGAGATCACGTATTACAAGAACATGTCTTTGATGCAGTATTTTTGCTCTAGAGCCTTGTTTCAATTCTTCAAGATACTTCCACAGTTGTTTACCCTTGGCACCCTGACAAATTATTCTCTTTTTTATGTAACAAGATGAAGGAGAACTCGAGCTCTCTCAGCAATTTGAGGCCGGGACCAACGCTGAGAATTACCAGGTCGCGAGCTGCTTCACTGACCTCAAGTTCAATGCTTCCACCAAAGCCTCCTGCCAAAGAAAACCAGTTCAAAGCGCTGCGAGGAAGTTCAAAGCGCCCTGCGTCTGCTGTTGATAACAAGTACACTGCTCCAACTGCCTCTTCTCAGCAGAAAAGGAGGGCTGTGCTCACAGATGTCACTAACTTTTGCTGCAAAAACTCATACAAGAACTGCATTGCTGCACCAAAAGTGCAGGTCAAAATTTTGTTACTTCTTGGGATGTTTATCTTCAATAACTGCAAACTTCTGTGTCTGGTTAGGTATCTAACTTCTGGGTCATGCTTCTTTACAGCCAAAGAGCAGCAGAGTGGTTAAGACTAACACTGGCAAGAAGGTGAAACCAGTTGCCACCGTTGATGTCATAGAAATATTTGAAGATCCAAAAGCAGATGTAGTTGAAGAAAATCTGGGAACAATGTCTTCGAGTCTAGAAAACAATCCATTACTGGGAAAGTTAGACAAGAATGAATTGCAGTTTGCATCTTTAGGTCTAGCTGAACCTTTGGTGGACATACACAGTCTCACCAAGGATCTCTACTTGACGGTAGCTTCAGCCAAAGGTTTGTCTGCTCAATTGGCAAAGTTATTGCCAATAAACAAATGATTCTAGATCTTATAAGTTTAATATCTATCATATATTAGAATCATATTTTACTCTGTACTGTATTTACCACTTTGAATGTTGAATCTTGTGAAGTTATATGTTTCTCAGTTACGTTACTAGATCATTCATTTGTGTATACATATTCTTGTAAAACAGTTAAAGAGAAGTTTTGTGAGGGAACAAAAAGTTCAAAGGGCCCTTACTTCATTGATATTGATGCTGATCAGAAAGATCCACTTCTTTGCAGCATTTATGCATCTGAGATATATCAATATTTACGTGTTCAAGAGGTGTGTATCAATATGTCCATTTAATTTTAGAATATTGGCTGCTGTCACCGCTTGCTTAGTTACAACTTTATAAAGTTTCTCTCTGTCGCTGCAGAATGATTATTACAAATATGCTATTTTGAGTTGGTTGGGACATGTTTTGGTGGTTGTAGTTGATTTTTTTTTCCTAGATTGAGAATTTTCGTTGTTTGTTATCTTGTTGCTGCAATGCTACTGTTTCCTCTATTATGCAATTGAGTTGATGAACAATCTTACATACCTTTCCCTATTACAGCTGCTGAGGAGGCCTTCCTTTGATTTTATGGAAAAGATACAGCTGGATATTACTCAAAGCATGAGAGCAATTCTAATTGATTGGCTTGTGGAGGTATAAATTGATTATAGAAAAGTAACTATCAATTTATATTAGGTGCCATAATTTCCCTTATGTTGCGTTTTATTTTTGCTTGATGCTGTACTTGTCATACGGGAAGATCTAGTGTTTTAACATTCTTTTCCAATAATGTACTTTCTTTCAGGTTTCTGAGGAGTACAGGCTTGTCGCAGACACCCTTTACCTTACAGTTTACGTACTTGATAGGTTTCTTTCTAGTAATTACATTGACAGGCCAAAGTTGCAGCTACTTGGCATAACATGCATGCTCATTGCTTCGTAGGTTCTTTATGTATTTTTTTAACTTTTTTTTGAATTGTAATTGCCTGATAAATCAATAGTTTGGTTGCTACTGTGCACATGTTGTGTTAAGCTGCAGTGGAAACAGCTTTATTTGACTCTTACTTTCTTTATCAACTGAAGGAAATATGAAGAAATATGTGCTCCAAGAGCGGAAGAATTTTGTTTTATCACTGATAATACCTATACAAGGGATGAAGTGTTGAAAATGGAGAGACGTGTATTGAACTACATGAGTTTTCACCTATCGACTCCAACAGCTAAAACATTTCTTAGGTAAACAATAATAATTTTTATCATTGTAGGAAATAAGTTATATTCTTAATAATAAAGTTATCTCAGACACTTCATATAATCATACTACATGTTTGGTAAATGGCAGGAGATATCTTCGAGCAGCTCAAAGTTCATACAAGGTAACAATGGTTGAGCAGAACTGTAGAAGTACAGATAACTGATGATAGTTACTGTGTTTGAAAAGTGTTAATCACTTGTGCATTTTCTAATTCAGGTTCCATCTACTTTATTGGAATTGTTGGCCAACTATCTAGCGGAACTCACTCTTGTGGAGTATGACTTCCTTAAATTTTTGCCATCTGCAATAGCTGCTTCTGCTGTTTTTCTTGCAAGATGGACCATTAATCAATCAGAACACCCCTGGGTTTGTATTTGGCCTCAATTTGCTATACTGATTTTGCTTGGGAGAATGAATTGTAATGACTGACAGTAGATTCTTCTTTTCCGCAGAATACGATGCTTGAGCACTATACGTGCTATAGTTCTTCAGATTTAAAACCAATGCTAATGGAGATGCAAGAGCTACAGTTAAATTCCAGGGGCTGCCCACTAAATGCTATACGCGATAAATATCGTCAAGAGAAGGTAATTCAATGCATGTTGTGGATTTACATCTATGATTTAATCACACCCTTTTTGGGTTTGAGTTTTGTAATGGGTATGTTTAGTTTACGTCATTTTTTTAAAATGATTCTAATGTACGTTTATTTTGGTGGTTCAGTTTCAGTGTGTGTCAATCTTGAAACCTCCAAAGCTACTTCAGACTCTATTCTAAAATGCACAGCAGAGTCTAACGCTTAACAATCTGATAATGGAGCAGACTGATCATCCATCATTGGCGCCTCTTCGCTTCTCAGCAATCTTGATGTCTATTAGTTGTCTTCGTTTTGTTTTTTATTATACGTCGACCATTGTTTTGGGCGTTCCTTAATGTTTTTTTTCATGGGAGTTTGGTTCTTCCAAACCTGTCTGTGTAACATGGTCTAGTGAGGGGAGAAGGGAGTCAAAAGCTGATAAGTTTGAATTTTAGATGCCCCGATAGTGGCTAACTTATTTCAAGCTTTTCCTGACATTAGATTGACAAACTCTCCCCTGGAATAGGTGAGGTTGTGAGGAATGTAACATGTTCTGTGTATCTACTCTTTCTCCTCAAACTCTAATACTTGGTCACTTTGTGATGTAACTGTTGTCATTCTCCTTGATTGAAATGTTGGACAATGATCGTTTGCTTGTTACTTTTGCTGTTCATGAGTGCTCGAAACCGTGCTTTGCTTGAATGCATGGTCAGGCAAAATCAGTGTCTTCAATGTTTTTTATATTGGAGATGATTCTTGCTGCCAAACATTGTATGCTGGGATCGTTGGGCAGCATATTTTACTAACCACTTGGTCTGTATCATGGAAAATTTTTCCTCTAATTTCATTGAGTAACTAGATTTTCACCGATTCAACCAATTAGATTAATGGGTTTTGCTTAATTAACACGAGGTAGTTAGAAATTGTGAGTTCCACGGTCAATGCCGACTTTGCATTAGAACATATGATTTGAATTTGTTTCTGGTTAAAACTGTTTGCCCGAGTCTTCCTGCAACTAAACGAAGCAGCATTTCAAGTTATATGCTGAGCAGCCAAACCTAGTGATGGAAAAAGCAAGATTGCAACGTGGTGGATTTCATATTTTCAATTGCTAATGTAATAATATATCATGCATTTGTTTTGAAAAAAATGCAATATCACGTATATTTATTAAAACGGGTCAAAATTTGGACAATCGAGTTTATTAAACCCTAAAGGGATACTTCAATTAGGTTTTAGTTGTAGTCCATGCAAATAGGTTTAAGAGACACCATGTCAAATCAATCTTGTATACATATATAAATATATATATATATATATATATATATATATATATATTACACTATATTTTTCACATAAATATTTAATTTGGCCATATCAAAATATTCATACATTTTCAGTCTCGATCCACATGCAAGTTTTTATTTCAACCTTTATTATTTAATTTGTACACTAATATATATTTTAAATTATATTATCACTATCCATTTCTATTTACCAAATCTTCATCATATCGTCTTTTATATTAGGTAATTTCATCACAAGAATTTCATTTTTATAATAACATAACAAACAACGAAAATAAACATTCTGTCGGCAAGCATGTGTATGTGTAAGGCAGGTCACCTACTCCTTCATCCAAGCCGGCGTATCTAGTATTTAATCTTTACCTATATTTACATAAAAGAAATATAATTAACGAATATTACTGATCGAAAATATAACTACATACCAACTAACAAATAAAATCCGACTCTCATTTTGAAGAGGCACAAGGATATATAAGTATAATAAACATATTATAATCAGAGTTTGGAGTCTTTGGACTGTGTATGCTTTGTCGTAATTAATTTTCAAAAATTTAAAAATAATTATTAATAATGAATGATAATCTCTTATAAAAGTTAGATGTGTCAAACCATATCCGAACTTGAAAATGCTGTTATTCCTCTGAAAATACATTATTGAGTTTTCTACTAAAAATTATATATCTAAGAATACATTTCCAAAACATGAATTCCTTAATTTTAATCTGTTTGTCAACCATACCTTTGCTTATAATAAGTGGTTGTGGTATTAAAGTGATAAACCATATTGGTGGTGATATAATGCGATTTTATCTTATAGTCGTAAGTTTATAATTAATTTATTAATTGTTAGATTATGGTAATCCTAATTGAGGATCGAGTACAAACTTAAACAAAACCTGATTTCGTACATATAATTCATATTATAAACAACTCAAATCTTTATTAATCTTTGAAGTTCCAAGTTTAACAATCTTTATTATCATAAACTTCATGTATCCATTCATTTTCTATTATGTTGAAAAATAAATATTTTCTAAGTTAAATCTCCGCATACCAACATAATTGGCAAACACACATGTTTATCAGGTTTTATGTCATATTTGACCTACCATTTTCTTATCATCACCATGTACACTCTATGTTGATGGCAAAAATATTAATTTTTATTAAACAAAATAATAAAGCAAGCAGATTTAATAGAATTAGAATCTAAATGTTTTCAGAATACGTAGATAAAATACTAAAGTTATTTCAATATCAGCTCAAAACTAAAGGATGACTTCAATCAAGAAGAAGAGTTAAGTGGTAGAGCCTTATCTTCTCGCTACACTCGAAGCGGCTCACGAAGTCAAGAACTTAGAAACTCTTGAACTACGGAGCTATAAAACTCAAAAGAGCTATAGTTCACTACGTTAGGAACTCATTAGCTCAATAACTCAAGTAGCTTGAGGTTAGAGTCTTATTTTTCTCCCTTTGGTTGAAACGGTTCGAGATTCGATCTTCCCTTAAAGTTTGATGAAACAAGCTTTTTAAAGGAATAAAAGATGGGTATAAAGTACTCGTCCCTTAGCCTTCTTTGAATATTTTGAATTGATATTGTTGTTCTGAAAAAATTATGGAACCTAAAAACATTAAATAATACAAATCAATTCTAATCAAATTTACGAGTCAAAATTTATCGGACTTTAAATAAACAAAACACCCGCCCTTGTTGGCCAGTCCCGCTCATGGCACAAAAATTTGCATGCAATCTCTGGTCATCGTATATAAACGTGTGGAGCAGAGTGGACAACAGAATCTAAGGCTAAAAATGTGCATCCAACTCCCAATCTTATCGAAACGACAAAACCAAAGATGTTAAAGGATGAAGATCATGTGGACAATCTTAGCTAGACTCGACGTCGATCTTCTGAATCTAAATATATGATCCCCACCCTCTTGCCAGTTTGCACCCAAGACCCATGATATGATATACTTGGTTGTCGTTTGTCAACCATGGTTTTGCCTTGGTTCTTTACCAAATAAAGCTTTGCATTATTATTAGTACTATTCTATATACATATTGAGAGGGGTGTAGCAGCATATCAAACCTGCGTAGTGTTTGACACCCAGACGTTTGGGGGCAGCAGCCGAACAGGAGGGGAGGCAGACACGAAAGAAAGATGGCGAATTTGAGCATCGTGGCTCAACCTTCTATATATAGGTTCCATCCTCACACCAGTTTGAGAGAGCCCATCTTGTTGTTCCCTAACGATAAGCAAGGTATATATTGCTTGATTTTGTCACGCTTAGCATGTGTGGTGTTGTCTATGTATGTATGTTTGTTACAGTTTTGTATTTGAATGGTTTTTAGTTTTTTATTCTGAATTGAGAAGTAGGAGATTACTCAGTGGTATTGGAGATAGATGTTTGGGGACTAGCATTGGATGAATCAAATTGGAGATTTTTTTTATTTTTTATTTCCTACCAATATGTTCATGCTCAATCATAGTTGCAGAGGCTAGGATTGTCACAGTGTTCTATAGAAATGGAAATTGGTGTAAATTGTGGTTATGAGAGAATTGCTGCCAGTTTTGTCTTTGGCATTTTAAGGCGAGTAGATTTGAAGATGCCTTTGGTTTTTTGTATCTGCATCTTCCCTTGAACAGATGCATTGATGTTCATCTTCGTTTTTATGTATAGAAGGGAAGAAATTGCTCAAAACTCAACCAAACAGTAGTAGTTGGGTTTATTATTTTCACCAAACAAAGAGTTTTTTTATTGATGAAATGTATTTCAGCGTTTTGTATTTTGGTTGTATTCTGAGTAGCTTCTTTGGATAAGAGTGTAGATAAAATCAAGGAACCCTAAGTTACAGAAAGTAGATAAAATCGAGGAACCCCTGAGTTAGAGAAAGTAGATAAAATCAAGGAACCCTAGGTCAGAAAGTAGTTGATATCAAGAAATCTTGTTATCTTTCAATTGTGATTATAGAAGAATCACTGCCAGCTTTTGATGCATTTTATTTGCTTGTCATTTGTTCTGTGTGAAGTGTATACATATATTGCTTTAATTTTATTGTCAAAACTCTCAAAACATTTTTTTCCAGGTTCTGTTCTTGCAAAAAACAACTGCTCTTGGATTCGGGATAAAACTCTAAATTGTAGCACCATGTCGACCTATCGATGCGGGCTTCAGCAACTGCATTCAGTTGCCTCTGCAGCTCCTGCTGTTATGACTTCAGTTGACGATCTTTTTGAATTTATTTGCGAGGGTCCTTTATTAGAAGATCTGGGACTGACACCAGATATGGTTGAATCATCTATAGACAAGTGGCTAGCGTGTTGCCGATATTTGTGCCGACTATTTGGGCTAAATGAACTGTTCATGTCTTCGTCGGAAAAAGTTAGGATCTTTCACTACTACATACCAGTTTTTCTTTGGTGTGAGGAGCAACTTGCTCAACACCAGGCCTTGTTTAAAGATGGTGAAGAAACTCCTCCTTTGGTGGTATGTAAGCTACTTTTATTCTATTCTTTCTCATCAGATACCATTTCTTTATTAGCATAGATATTGAAAAACGACAACAGCATCTTTAAGTTTTTCTTTGCTAAACTGGAATCTGAATAGATTAAGTTTGTTCTCTGTTGATTGCAGATTGGTGTAAGTGCTCCTCAAGGGAGTGGGAAGACAGCACTAGTCTTTGGTTTAGACTATCTTTTTCAAGTCACCGGCAGGTACACTTTCAAGATTGGAATGCATAAAGTTCTTCTATTAGATTTTAGTGTTTGAAGGAAAACTTCAGAAAATACTATTGCACTAGGCTGGATCTCGGCCTTTGACAACATTTTCCTTCGCAGAAACCCTGCATCAATCTCAATTGATGATTTCTATTTGACTGCAGAAGATCAGGCAAGTAGGTGATGAGAGTATGCGAACTTTCTGGCTATTGTACTTATATTAATTCCATTTCTTATAAATTTCAGGCTAAGTTGGGGAAAGTGAATCCAGGAAATTCCCTCTTAGAGGTAATTACTAGATTATATTTAGGATTCAAATGCCCTAAGTCGAAGTAAAATATAACTATGGTGATCATGGATTTATTCTATTACAGCTCCGAGGAAATGCAGGAAGTCATGATCTACAACTTTCAATCGATACACTGACGTCTTTGCGTGGATTAACCAGAGAAGGTATTTCTTTTTATGTAGTCCATTATTAAGACACAAGAATAATCCTACTATTGCTTGTTTCATAAAATGAAAAAAATTGTAATCTGTTTTACACTCAGGTTTGAAAATGAAGGTTCCAAGATACAACAAAGTAAGGAAGATCATTAATTAAGGTATGCTATAGGCGTTAAATGATTTCCTTGTTCTTACACTGGATTTCAATGTGTAGTCTGCCTACAATGGGAAGGGAGACCGGGCTGATCCTTCTACATGGCCTGAGGTTGAAGGACCTCTCAGTGTAAGAAAATATTTCCTTATCTAGGGTTGATGGAGAAGAGAACGTGTAGATTGTCTTCCTCTCGACTAATCATGTATTGTTATTCTTTGCAAAGGTTGTACTTCTTGAAGGTTGGATGCTTGGTTTTAAACCTCTTCCTAATGAGGTGGTTAAAGCAATTGATCCACAGGTTTGATATGTTGTGTATATTACATACAAATCTGACTATTTGCCAGCGTAGTATGCCTTTGAATACTACTTACAAATCCAATTCATTTATTGAATCTCGCTGCCTCAGTTGGAAATTGTCAACAAAAATCTGGAAGCTTACTATGATGCATGGGATAAGTTCATAGATTCGTGGCTGATTATTAAGGTTGACGACCCAAGATATGTATTCAACTGGCGTTTACAGGTTGGATTCTGTAAATTCATTGAAAGACAATGGTTACATGGCAGATTTGAGCTAAGTTTGGAAGTATTTTGTAGGCCGAAAATGCCATGAAAGCCGATGGTAAACCTGGCATGTCAGATGAGGAGGTGATTGCCTTTCTCATTATTCAATTTGACACAAACATATCATGTTTTCTTGTTTGTAATCATATGGATGTTTAAAACCATGTCGCCGGTATCTTTATGGTATCAAGTGGAAGAAGATGCATCATGTTTTCTTATTTGTAAATTATGGTTGATTGCAGGTGATGGACTTTGTTTCGCGCTACATGCCAGCTTATAAAGCATACCTTCCAACTCTTTATTCAGAGGGACCAAAAGTTCGAATCCAAAACGACTTCTTCAAGTGGAAATTGACAGTGAAAGAAACCCCATTTGCTGTACTTGGTCATATTGAAGGAGTTTCCACTTGAGCTTTGAGATGAAAATTTTTACTTCTCATCTTGGGAAGAAGAAACCTTCCTGAGCTAGCTCCTGGCAGTTCAAGATAATATGACAGGTAGTGTGATAGCACAAGTTATATTACACAACGATACGAGATAAAATATATTCTCGTCGAAAAAATTACATGTTTATGTCAACTTGTATCCTCGATTACCCTTGTATACTTCTTTTCAAAATCAGTAACTCCTGAACATCTGATTAGCTTAAACAGTTGACACTTATAACTATGTAATCTGGAGACCGACACCAAGTCTTTTTATGCTTAGTCGTTCAATGTTATAGACAACATTGTAAGAGTCTAACCAAAGGGCTATCCATGATGAAATCAAAGTTGAAGAGCAGTCTATGTATGAATTTACAGATGATTATGGCTTCAATTTTTAAGTGTATATTCTCAATTGAATTCCTTTAATGCCAAAATGGGAGTGATTCTTCACCTATAGGCCACCCCAATTCTGTGTACTTTTTGAGCATCTTTGTCAATCATCACCATGAAAATGCATAACAGTCAAATTCACAGACGAACCCAGAATGTTGCTCAACTACTTTACAAAACATTGTTCTGATGCAGATTTGCATCACACAACAAAAAGCGAAACAAATAAACCGTAAAGCAAATTGTCCCAGGAAGAGTTTTAAGAACTGGGGACTCTCTGAAGCAGCAAAAGTAGCTGTACGAGTGAAAGAGCTGCAAACCTTCACCAGAACAGATCATTTTTCAAGGCAAAGAGCTGTCTTACATGCAAGACTCTGCTGATGTACTTGGTTCATGGATGGTTCCCTTTCATGACAAAGACCGGAGGTTTGCATGAGCACAGAGACAAAGGAGCTGTGAGTCCACAAAACTGGCTGGCAGCTTCCTCTTGTTCAACATACGCAGCTCCAGGACAAAACTGGTACAGCACTGATGCCATCCTTCTTCTTTATGGATGGACGAAGAAAATTCCTTGTACGTGAAATTGGTTGCTTCTGCACAACTCTTTTTTATTTGAATGAAGAACAGAGCAAAAACCCATGTATCAAAGCAAGTAGTATTATAAGCCAAAATTGGATGAAGTTCAAAATGGGCATAGATAAGAAAGATTTTTTGCTGAAAATAGACCAACTCTATCAACCTTCAACTTAAATTATAACCTCATTCAGTGTTACTATCACTCATTCACACTTAAAAGAGTATGTTAATAATTCCGAAGCAGGTAAAAAAAGCAAACATAAGAGTCATCTGGGCATCAAAAAAATAAAATATATAATAAAAATAAAAAGAATCATCTGAATGTGAGAAGGAACTGATATTTCCCAAAAAAAAACTGAATTTATAGATGAAAAGGGTAGAGTGCCAACCCAGGATAATATTACACTGCAATTTCACACCAGTAATGAGATAAACAAGCCGGTGCCATCTTAAATTTGGCAACACAGGACATCTTGCTATCCTATATTTATATATATCAAGAGAAACAGTGAAAATAGCCAGAGTTAGCATACATACCATTAGAGATACAAACTATTAAAGATTAATGGAGCGCTTATCACCATCTACAGTTAATTAAGTCCACCAACAACAATAGGCGAAGGTGCAGCCAAAGGTGCCACAAGAACAGCAGTGTTTCCTGCAAGAGGGTGGCAGCCAGCCATGGCCTCCAGGCGTGCCCACATGAGCTTTCGCTTCTCATCAGCTAGCTGAAGTTTAGTTTCTTCCTCCTCGAAATTGCTCTCGCATGTTTGTAACAGTGGCTCATCCATCTCAGAGAACAATTTGCGTACATTGGTAGTAAGGTTCAGCACTGCTTGGTTCCAATGGTTCCTTGTGTTCCTTTCTAGAGCAGGATATACTATTGACAATATTACCTGCCGATTTTGCGCGATGAGGCTTACTATATGGTCATTGTTCCAAAGAAGAGAGCCCTCTCTGCAACCTTAATTGACGGAAACAAAAGATTCAGCCAATCGATGATCAGTATTTAAGTAATAAGATTTTAGATACGACACAAGCAAGGTTATTATTATGGCCTCAAAATTTAGACCAACAATAGTGTGATGAACAAGCAGAATCAAGAGTTCAATCAGATAAAGGTCTTCCCCACGTTCAGTATTCAGTGAATTACACATCTTAAAAGTTCTAAAATGCACTAGGGCATACCTCATCTATGAGTTGACAAGGTAAAACAACCAAACTTGTGGTACTATTAAATTTGAGCAAATTCGTGCTAGAAGGAAAGAATCCACTGCAGTTGTAATTGACACAAGCTTACCTGAAAGTGGGAACTGTTAAGGCAGCAAGAAATCCGTCGGAAGAGTGGAACCATACATTTCTGGATTTCTATCATGTTAGTCACTTCCAACACCTCCTCTAACTCACCCAAGAACATCACCTCCTTTTGGCTATTCGTAACTGGCCAGTACTTCAATAGCCCCCTAATAACTGTACTGGCTAATTTCTGCTCCTTTTCTATGAACTGACAGACACAAAATGATAGCTGCTGGAGATAGCTACCAACACATTTTGGTTTGTGCAAAGGAATCAAGGCCCTCCATAAAAACATCTTGTGTTCCTCTTTCAAAGGCAGGGCAAAACCACTTATAACACTTCCGAAGATCTCCAATAACTCTGCAATACCATTATGCTTTTCAGTTTCAAACACAAAACGATAGAAAATGTTGCCAACTGCCTTCCTGATGAAAGGGCGATGAACCATGAACTTCCCATATATCCTGTGCAATATTGTTTTCAAGCAATCTCTTTCCCTTGGGTCTTCTGAATCAAACAGATCCAGCAACCTCAAAATAAATGAATGATCTATATACTTCTTTGCCACCTTCGCATCAAACGAGGATGACGCTACAACCCTTAGCAACAACTCATACACAATTTGCAAATGAGACCAAGCTGGATCGAACACTGGCTCTTCTTCTCCAGTTTCGGTCCCCGGAGTATTCAATCTATAACTTGGAGGGAAAACCCTAAACAAGTTAATAGCAACCATCTTGCAGATTCCCGCAATCACAGGCTCGCCAAACCTTGCCGACCCTGACGCCACATACTCCACAATCTCGACAAGAGTCTGCCTTTTAAGATCCTTCTCCACAGCATTCTTATTCTGATCACCAAAATCGAAAACCACACAACAGAGGCTCAACTTGCTAAGAAACAAGCTTTGCTTCTCGGCATTCGAAACCTCCTTAAAAGAAAGCAATGGCTCAATACCAGCCACAACACTCGCCGGAAACACCGCAGACGACATTCTCTTCACAGAGGCCGACCTCGCGGCTGCCCCGACCACAGCAGCGGCACCACTAACAGTACACGGCTGTCCAGCGTTCACCCCGGCATTAGCGGAGCAGTTAGTAGAGCTAGTACCGGGAGAATCTGCATTATCAGACTTGGACGACTTCCGAGGAAGCTTGCTCAAGATCTGCTTAAACATGGCAGCAATTCTCTACAATCCAAACAACAACTCTTACTCCCTTAAAAACAAGCTCACTACTCACAATATCAGCATCCACAAACCGTTCTTAAAGCTAGAACCCTAAAAATCCATCAAGTACAAGCTCAATATCAAACGCCATTCACACCAACCACTTCAATAACCCTAAATATCCAAACTTGACAAACGCATCAGCTTCAGAACCTCACATTTCACTGGAAAACACTACCTTCCACTGATAAACCCCAAACTATCAAATCTTTACCACACGAAACCACAGATCCAGCACACGGTATCAAAGAGCCAGTGAAAACAGCACACTAAACCCCAACATCCGACCAAAAGAACCAAACTTTCGTACTCTTCCCACTCCAAAGCTCCAAACTTCGACCTCCACTTCCCACAGACAAACCAACCATCCAACACCGCCAAAAACCGAAAAAACAAAACGGAGATCGAAGGCAACGGCGCTCAAATGGAAGCTCACCCGCTGCACGGCGGAGAGGAACGATCGATAAGGAGGGCCGCCACCGACCGCCGGCGACCGCCACTGCCACCGAGTGCTTGCTCTGTTTTATGGAAGACGACGCCTTTCGCGTGGGCCCGAGGGAACGGGCCAATGGGAAAAGAGAGCACGGTCGGGTGGGGCCGACCATGAGGGGAGTGGGTCGGTGGCGGAGATTGTCTGGTTATGGGTGTGGGCCTGTTCTTGCCGGGATCGATCTCATCCGTTGATTTTTTGACTCGAAATTAAATATAATAAATTTTAATTATTATAATTTAATTATAAATTTAGTAAATTTTATAAGAGTAATAATCACAGAGATATCCGGTAAGACAGATCATAAACAAGGAAATCAGTTCAAAATTTTCATTAATAAATAGATATTATCACCTGTTTATACACAGCCATCATTAATTAGAAGACCGGCCGGTTGATTATTTTTTATTTTATATAAAGAATAAGGCCAATAAAAAGCATTTTAGAGAGTGAAACTAAATTAATTACTAGCCATGATTTTTTATAATAATTTCATATAAAAAAACTTGAAATTTTAGTGTATGGTTCTATCATTTTAAACACAAAAAATAGGGGAAATAAATGATAAAATGAGATAGTATGGTTTTTAAAAATCATATTTTTTACGTAATGACAAAAGAGTCTTAGCCCAAGTTGGACTTAAACTTAATGAATTCTATTAGGCTTAAGCTTTTTAAGTCTAACTCAAAGATAAAGCCTACTCCCTCCATACGACCAGCCCTAGGCGTGGAGAAAGTTGAATCTTAGCCGTCGATTAATGGCGTGGGGAAAGGTAGTCGCATCGGATGCTTTGAGAATAATTTTGGTTTTGGAGCGTGATTAAAAGTGTTAGTGATTAAAATGTCTAATAGTTTTGTAACCCTCAATTGGAGGGGCTTTTCTAAACCGGATCCTAGAAGTGTGCACAGAAGCTAGATTTGGCCCACAGTTTTTGTTTGATTTGAATCAATAATTTGTAGACAGACTAGAACACAATATTAATTAATTAAGCAGAAAATAAAGATCAATTAATTATGAGCAATCCATCTCAAAGCATTGTAAGTTCAATGGCTTATAAGAAAAAGAAAATTTTGATGATTGGTAGAAGAGTTAGATGATTTATGTTTTTATTTGCTCTTAAAACCGGCGGAACCGTAGAAAAGAAACGAGCTTACATATCATCTTTCACTCCTACTCTATTGAATTTTGTCTTCACTTACTTGAAATTGAGTGGGAGTAAAAGAGATGATGACATGTAAACTCGTTTCTTCACCGGTGGTTCCGCGGGTTATAAGAGCAAATAAAAACATAAATCATCGAACTATTCAACCAATCATCGAGTTTTTCTTTTTCTTACAAGCCATTGAACTTATTATGCTATGAGATGGATTACTCTCCTGTTCACAAAAGAAATTCTTTTTGTACATTGGTCTATAATTCATCGATTCCCCGTGTTTGACCATCCATTAACGAGGGATCCCATATACTTCACTTATTTGAAATTGAGTAGGAGTGAAACAGGACTAGCACAATTTCTTGTTTCTGAAAGAAGCTAAGATAGTGTAGAATCTCAGACCCCCCTTCAACCAGCCGGACCCGAGTAACATTTTCGACTGAAAAAAGTACAGTAAATAGTCAAGCATGGGATGCAGATCAAGCTGTTGCAGCATCAAAACGGAAGAAACAACTTCTGCGAGAATGTAGCAATGAAATGCTATACAAAATACGCAAATCAGTGTGAGCTCCGTCTTCATCATGGCAAGACGAGATCACAAATGAAAGATAGCATTAACAGATAAATACACACAGGGAGAGATAGAAAATGAAATTGAGAATTATGTTATAAAAAGCACATGACAGATTTCACATTTCATGATGTAGAGATTATGTTATATAGAGCTGTTGGAGAAAAGAGAGCGAACCACATTAGGCTCATTCTGGCGAGAAGTGACCCGTAGAATTTGAGGGCATGCACTTCGGGCTCCACTCAGTTCTTCCTCTCACAATTTCTTCTCCACTCTCAAGGCGAAGCAAGTGGTGGCACTCAACATGAGAAGAACCTTCGACCGAGCCTCCCTCAAGACTGTTACTGCCATTGGATACAGTAATTAGTGATTGCAGTACATTATCTTTACCGCACTCTCGTCTGTATTCCAGGGTCAAGCCGGTGAGCATGCGGCTCTCTAAAATAGTCTCAGGGATGGTCTGCAATTATAAGAAATGGGTAATCAGCTCAGCTGATGATAGGAGCAAGCATGAAATAATCACGGTGGTGTCATCCCAAACCTCATAATGGTTTGTAAGTTACAATATTTGCACAAAAATATAACCAGTCTCATGATTATCATTCTCAACAAATTTTAAAAGGTATCTCTATATGTTCATATTTCAAAATAATAAGATGACATGAAACTAGACATAGCAAACGTTTACAGGTTGAAGAATTTTTTCAGTTGAACATATGCTGAACTAGCTATGCCAGAGAATAAAACTTGGACCTGATATTCGTCACTGAAAACACAAACATTTGACTTCAACGTTGTTTGGACATGCCAGATCCCATCTCAAAGCATATTACTAACTTAGCTTTATGAAATATCATAGGTAAGCACACCAATGTGAAATCTTCAACTACAAATTAAAATATTTGCAGTTTCCTTGTTTCTTCTGAAAACTTTCTATCACATAATATACATGAACTTTGAAAGAAAACAAAAACAATCCATTCATCAAAATATAATAACATACCTCAATAAGCCATCTTAAATATTTGACGTTGTTCACATGTAAATTAACATCTAAGTCACCCCAACGAGGCTGCATGATTTCAAAAGGACTTTCTTGTCATAAATGCATAAGATAAGGAGAAAAGGTCAATATTGACAAAATAGACAATGAAAATCAACTCTGATACATACCAATAAGCCTCTCTGAACAAACTCTGCTTTGCTATCATCAAGTTTTGGTAGCTTTCTACCATCTTCCAAGACAGGAGGATAATTTGCCAAGTACGGTTCTATTTCTCCTCTAACCTCATCTGGAATTTTAGACAACCGTCTTGTTTTCTTGTTCATCATCACACACAGACTGAATCCCGAGAACAAATATTTGATAAATTACAATATGTACAAAAGTCAGCAAATAAAATCTGCATGTACAACAAACAAGAAATAGGCAAACCCCGATGCAGAAGTTCTATGATTTCATTAATGATAACTCAACAGAAGTGTATGATTTGAAACATAACCTAGTGGCTCTGGTGAGAACTTGGCCGCTGTTTCCATCACGGGCTAACCAATCACGACGCATACCATTCTTTCCAGATGCACAGGCCCATGTATCTACTTGAACAAAATCTCCCCTGAAAAAAATATATATACTTAGTTGCAAAGAGACAAGACAACCTAAAACAAATAAAAACATAAGACTTATAGCCACAATATATTTTTTTTATAAATGTAGATAAACCTCTGATTGCAAGCGAGACAAAACACATCATCAGGTATTATTGTAGCTTGACACCATTTGTCAAGTGTCCCTGACAATGTGTATGTGCTATCAATTTAGCATTCACTACTACAAGCAACTTGAAATTATTCCACTAAAAATGCGCACGAGCTTAGCTATTTAGCATCCACAACTTCAAAAATTTCCTTTTATCCTGAGCTGACAAGAGAAGTCAAGCAATCTAGACTCAGAACAACATGGACGACATAGAAAATACCAACCAAGACGGATAGCAATCTACAACAACTTGCATCTTGGCAACAACCCATATCAAGTTTCTTTTACTCATCTCTGGTGTGGCACCAAAGCCTTCACCTTGGAGGCCAGCACTTCTGACATGGTTAAGAGCTGTTTCCTGAATTTCGACAACTAGTGAGAAAGCTATGTTATAAATAAAGGGAAGCAAGAAAAACATATTTACTCACCTGTAAATGATTCATTAATGTATCTATTGAGGCTGTACGATCAGCACCTATCTCGTATGACCGAATCAAGAAGTTCTGTCGGAAAACAAGCCCCTCCTGGACAATCCTACCAAAGCCAAAAGGGTTCACCAGCATGTCTGGCCTCTTGGGCTTCCAGTCCCAATCAAGATCTGTCCACTGCTTCTCTGCAGCCAGAAAGAGAGTGGTAATAGCAGCAAGGAGCATGCTCCAATCAGGCAACTGATTAATGAAAGTTCTTGAGGTTTGCGTAGTGGCTGGTACAAAGTTCTCATCCTTGGCATAATTTAGGCCTGCCTTCGTGCCATTAACTTTCGATTTGGACTGCGCACTTGCCTTCACCTGCAGACCATTCGGCAAAGTAGATTTGGACATACCACCCCCACCCCGTGTTTCCAAGCTATCAGGACAGCCATTGCGCACCATTGATATCTTGGAAGAAGGTAAAGAAGAGAGGGAGGAGAACACTGGAGCTGTGGTAGTGGCCGCCATGAGGCAAAATAAAAGCTAGAACAACGGGATGAACCAGTCAAGAGTGTTATGCCAACACCAACCCGCCAATACTTAATCGTAAAACGCTGGCTCTGAAACTTCAAAGGTTCAAACTGCATTTGAAAAATTCAGGTCATCCAATTAGAGACTGCTCATACAAAATGCAATCCTTTTCAAGCATCCTGCTAGGTCCAGTTCCAAACGTGCTATATCAACAATTAGCAAGCAACATACACATGCACGCACCCAGAGATTCTAATTCTTGATATACTAAGTTTGGAACTGGACCTAGCAGCAGGTACCCACTAAAAAATTGCAGCAAAGTATCATTTCATCAACGATTCTTATCGGCAGCATCCCAGCGTGATTGTCTCACATACAAATAGAAGAAAATTAAGATAAAACTAAAAGCATGAAAACTCACATACTAAAAGCGTGACCAGCACAACTACCAACCGTTTTCCATTATCCAATCTAACTAAGCTAAGATCCTTCCATTTCTTTTTTCTTAAATCTTCACAAACAACCTTTTTTACTCACTTTCAGAAGCCATGAATCAAAATAGAATCATAAGACGCAGCAATGGACCAACTAACAGGTGGACAGCAGCTAGCAGCAAGCAGCAAGCAGCAAGCAGCAAATCAACCCAGCATGGAAAGAGCCCAATTGTGAACAAAGGGTCCAGCATTCCAGAGAAGAAAAGGGTGGAGTTTGGTACAGAATTTATGATACCAGCTACATCAGACAACGAAGTTTAACCAACATCCACCATTCCCCAAACAACCCCAAAGCCAAAAAAAAGCCACCAACAATAAAAATAAAAAAAAAACCAAATTTCTTCTTCTCCCCACTCACAAACCACCCACAAACATCACCAAATGGAAATATAACAAAACTAAATCCACAAACATCACATAACAGAGCAACAACAAACACAAACTTTCCTCCCCTCCCCCGACTCACAAACCCACCAACAACAGCACCAGCAACTATCCACATCGTTTTTCCAACACACCTAATCCCACCTCCAAAAACCTCGGAAACCGAAAAACGCGACCAGAGTCGCGCATTTATCTACCAGAGAAGCGCAATTCCACCCCCACACACACACACAACCAATCTTCTCTCTTCCTCTTCTCAAAATTGTACCACGCAACCGAATTCCGGGAAAAGGAAAGACCTTCGAAGTGGTCGGAGAAGGTCGCCGGAGTTCGTCGGCGGCGGCGGCGGCGGCGGCTGGGGGAGGGAAGACGGTTGGGCGGGCGGTATTTATGTACGCCGGGCTTAGGTGGGCCCCGTGCTTTGCCTCCCGTCGCCCACGTCATGTTTTGTCCGGGCCCACTTATAATAGTGGTTTTCCGAAGATGCCCTTCTTCGGTATGGGGGATGATATCGAATTAGGCGATGGTGTTATGGCCGGATTTTATTTCCTAATCATTTTGTTTCCATCTTATTCTCACGTTGTTGTGATTTAGATTTAGCGGTGAAAATTATGTAAGCTGGGTTTTCGGTTTTATTAAATAAATAATCATTAACTAGTTGTTTAAAGGGCGCGAATATTTATTAAAGTCCAAAGCAACAAACTTAATAAACGATGAAAAAACATCAGGCTGAATATTAAGAATACCCGTGTGTAAAATAAAATAGATATAAGTTGAGACCTTGATAAATATTAAGAATTGTGCTCGAAGTGAGCTCCCTTAATGACCGGCTAGTCACATTAGTATGTCGATGAATTCAATGTCAATTAAGTAATCTCTTGATTACTAGAATTTATGGAGATTGATATTAACTTTATTATTTATAAATAAAATATAATTATTCCCTATCTCTTCATTATCCCATTCATCAAATTTTCTTTACATTTACTTTTAGGAAATAATTGTAAACTCAATATTAATGAAGAGATTAACAAATTTTCTTTAGATTTGTTTTTAGGAAAAAATTGAGGTGAGTTATATCTTGTATAACTTATATAAACTATATATCTAATTTGAATATTTTTAATAGGTCCCACAAAATATTATTTAACATGTATTAAAAATAGAATATATAATTAAGAGGTTAATGCAATTTTTTTACATTATTATGACTTATTTTTAGATTTATAAAAATACATTAGTTGATAAATATTTTGAAATTAATTTATATTATAATTACTTTGATAATTAAGATGAAGGAATAGGTTAAAAACATTAGATTGAATTGACAATTTATAATTACCTCTATTATTTTATCATATTTATAAATGTGAATTTTGTGTTGTAAAACCCACTAATTTGTTCTAAATAAAACATGTAATTCATATAAACTATATAAAATATAGCTCATGTGTACAAGGCTCTTGTTTTTTAGTTTACCACACTATCATTGCTACCCTTTTTCTTCAATAATATTAATAAGAACTAACTCTCTCGTAATTACCATAAAAAAAACCAAACTTATAGTTTACAATTTATAGCCATCGTTAATATGTTTTGTAGTATTTAATTAATAACAACTAATTAAAGACGTTTTGTAGAAGCATGCTACGAATTTAGCACGGTTGTTTCTGCTTAAAGACAATATAAAAAACATAACTTCAACTTCCTATGACTAACAATCCTATTTTTTTCAAAGCATATGACTAACCATCCTTAAAATTATAAAAAAAACATCAATAATTACCTTATTTCTCATTTCTCAAGTTTGTCATTTTCCATTGAAACACCCATCTCGAAATCTCAACGAAATGAGTGTTTCATAATTCATTCTTGAATCATGTTACACGGACGTTCATAACTCACACTTCTACGCCTCATAAAACATGAGTAGTACTTATAAACCAAATGAAGTAGGTTAATTATTTATGAACCAGAAAATTTGACTTAATTAATTATACAAGGAAGTGAGTAGGGAATGTAGATGGAAAATGTAGGTATAGACTTTTTCATCATTCTTACATTCACATTAAAATCAAAAGAAACCAAACTCAAAGAAAACTAAAAATTTGTCACAAGAAGTTAATGAAATTGCAAATTAGTTATGGGTAAGAGACAGCTAGCCTACCAAATTAATGAATTAGGAGGTAGAACATTAATGTTTGGATTTTAGAAAATATAATATATACATGTTTATAATATATATTTGGCCCTTCATCACCAATTGTCAAGTAAATATATATATATATATATATATATATATATAGAGAGAGAGAGAGAGAGAGAGAGAGAGAGAGAGAGAGAGAGAGAGAGGAGTGCATGCATGGGAACACAAATGAAAGGTACTACAACAGCCGTGTATACAGTTGGAGGATGAAAAGGCATACGTACCGAATGTGTTTGGTCGTCTTCTTCAATTCACAAGACTGCATGCAATTGGAATTTGGAAGTTTGTACAGCCGTATAATTAGATGAAACAATGGCAGTTAGTTAATTTGGATGTACCCACAACATATTCAATGTAGAAGAAGAAAATAATGTGAAGTTCTTCAAATTATTGGCCCCTCCAAAGACTCTTGTTTGGAATGTGATGCCTACAATATATAATATATGTTATGTATAGTTTTAAATATTATATCGTATCACTTAGTCTTACTCGGTATGTCGCGTGCATCTTCAAAAAATTGTTTTAATCTTTACGCAATTTTTTAATCTAAAATTTTGCAAATTTTGTTTTTTTTTCAATTTTACAGTATTTTAACCGGTATTTTTAATTATATATTGAATGATAAACTATATTTTAAATATTTAATAATAACCTAGTTTGGCATGATTGAATCTAATTGTGAAGTTCATTGAAGGACTATTCATCACAAAAGTCTGTGATTTGTAAAAATCAAGTCAAGTAATAAATTTAAGCTAAAAAATCATTGCCAGTATATAAGTAAACAATATTGATTACTTAAAGCTAATATAAGTTATTTTATTTATAATTTCTAAATTATGCTATTCTTTAATTGCCCAATATAATTAATTTCTTGTGACAATGACAAGCATCGAAAATTCATAAAATACCATTGACATGATTTCCAGCCAACTGATTGATGAAGAAATCCAACTAACTCAACAACTTATGTAGGCTCAGTTATAGCAGCTTCCATGCAAAATATTAAAGTCTGGGAAAGGTATAAATTAATAGCCAGTAGAAAGTTCCTATTAAATAATTATGCCTTTATAAGCTTGCAAATTTTGATCAACTATGATTTTTTTTCTGGGCAATTTTGATTATTGTGAGATTCATTAAAAATGAAACTGCAATGATGCTATGAATTTGAAAGGACCAGATCATACCATGAAAATATTTATAAATGGATGAATTGATTGATAGTCTATTCATGATAATATTGTTAAGGATATTTATCAAGTTTTGTGTTATCAGAACATGCATGCACATCCATAATATCACTGGAAACTCATAGATTTCATCAAGAGAGAAAGAAACTTTCCTTTGATTACTTTATTATCCTACAATGTGCTTGCATCTTCTTCAGAAAGCATCCTTGAGGAGTATAATTGTAAGTCTAATATATATTGAGCAAATGATTTGAAACCAGGAAAAACACAAGTTCAGTGCATGAAGAAGGTAAGGAACGTCTGAAGAGCATAAAACTAATATTGCAAATTAATTTGACGTTCAAAGGAGGAAAGAACCTTGAAATAAAACCATTAATTTGACAATCTCAACTCTTAATAATAATCGAGCTCTCATGAAAAATGAAACATTCAACCAATTAGAAAACTTAAAAATAAAAATGACAAATTAAATCAATAAAACCCATCTTCCTATTCAATGAGTTATTCTTTAAAGCAACTTGATTATTTTGTGAGAATGAAAACTTGGGTTTGCTTTCATTGAAGACTTTGATTCTCTGTAGCCTTGTAAATATGACAGCATGACTTCATGCTTGGGATTAGACTTGTTTGCAATGAAGCTCATTTTAAAATGGCCGTTTTTAATCGGAATATTAGGAAATAACCAAATCAAAATGACATAAAATAAAATTAATTTATAAATTTTTTTTCACAACAATTTCTTGTTTCCTCTTGTGTTTCAGTTGGAAGGGAAACACAAATTTTCATTTATCACAAGGTCTGAATAATAAAAAGCCCTGCTTTTTCCTTACCCTCTCACCACCATAATTTTACCTTTACACATACTTCCTGCAATACCCACAAAGGAAATTAAAATTTTCTTCCAAAAGAGTTAAACCAAACAACCCGAAGTTTCTTATTCCTTGCTTCATGCTAACCAAACATACCCTTTCCAAACTAGTAAGATAAACGAAATAAGTAATAAGGTTGTCAAGCACCAAGAGAGAACACATATTCAAACACATTCTTCCTTTCTGAACAAGGGGCAAAGGAGCCTAAATTCAGACAATTTCAAAGCTGAAATTTTGCTGATCAACACCAAAATTGACAATCCTGCTGAAAAGATTCACATCTTTTTATTCAAATATCTAAATGATGATAACACTGGGAACAAAATTACAACCGAAAAAGTGGTAAAACTTATTGTTCTTGGATTTTTAGTGTACACGAATTTAAAATGGAAAGAGGAGAAAAGAAAAAAGAAAAAAGAAAAAAGGGCTTAGCTCAAGCTACGGCTTCTAGCCACACTCAAGCAAATGGAGGGCGCTGCAGTAGTCAGAATTAAATGAATGAGAGCCAGAATCAACAAAAGGATCCTGGAGGGATAAAGTAACCATTCGGCAGATGAATATATAACATTTTTAGGGTGAAGAATGTCTAGCAAACCTGGGAATATGAAAACATAACTGTTTCATATTGTATTCCTGCCAACGAGACATTGATTGGTCGACTCTCCCCTCACGATTCAACTTGTCTTCATCCGTTTTATGGTAAATTTGCTTGCTCATCTGGAGAAAACTTCAGCTTATGTTAATTTGCTTCAATTACCAGCTCTCTAGTTTTTTTACCAGAGCCAGTAGTTCATATAATCTGAAAGTAGCTAAATCTTTAGCCCCTTTAGTGCTTTAATATTTCCATTGAATGACTGAGAGTCATTGGCCTTTGTGTCTATGTGCCTTACATCCCCATTTTCAGCTTTTCCATCAATTTGTACCTCAGCAGCGTAGACAATGGAGCTTTGACAGCCTTCAAAATATGTAGAAAAGGGAAAATACCCGGCACATCTGACCTTCCATCCTATGAAGAACCAAGGATGTAAAGAAGTGGTTTAAGAAATAATTTTGACTAAAAGAACCATCAATCAAATTTCACCAACAATTGAATCTAGCAATACATACTAATTGCAGCATCCAAATCAATAAAAACAGACTCCAGAATCTTGTGGATGGCAATGCAATCTTTGAGTTTCCACTCCCTCACAGGCCCCATTGCCCCACCACTGTTACAAATAGAAATGGATAACCTTCTCATACGTCAAAACAATTTTTCTGAAAACATAACGGGAAAATGAAACCCATTTCCAACAGGATACTTGCCCTGAGATCAGATTGTTAGTTGATTCTTCAATCAGCTTAATTGCATCAGCTTTCTTTGCTGGTTCTAAAACATACATCAACTCTGCTGCAGCAGCTCTATGCATTAAGGAATCTACAAATTCAACAGAATAAAGCATCAATAATGCAATTGGTCAAATCACTATAAAGCAAAAAATTGAAAAGTAGACACCAACCTTTGTGACGCTCAATGAGTGATTTATTTACTTCAATAAGAGATGTTCCATGAAATTGACTACAAAAGAAGGATTAAAATTATCAGGAATTTCTTTCATCAATCTTAATTTATATCTATAAACATGTCTTGAATAGCTGCAAGTACATAAGACAAGCTTACCTCAAAGTGGCCTTTTCAGCAGTAATGACACTCCAAACTAATTTCTCAGAATCAGACACTGGACTAGCATAGCTTTCTACTTTGTGAAAACATTTTATCTGCCATGAGTATGGATATTCAGTTTTCAAGAAAATTTTAACAAGAAATAAAATTTTCTCAATCTCATATGCAATTATTATTCTAACAAGTTAGAAGTGGATTTTTCTGCAACATACAGGGAAAAAAAAACCTCATAAGCGTTACCGGTCCCATCTTTGAACTACACTCATGCACTCCTAGTTTTGAAATTTACTAGTCTCATAGTTTCCTTCAACAAGAACTAACAATGCACACAAGCAGGCATCATCTAGTGTTGGCAACCATCTGAGTTAGCTGCCAGCCTGGGCTGAGCCACAGCCTAGCCAAGTCCTGGCCCGAGACATGGGCGGGTCTGGTTGGCCCTGCCCCAACCAGTCGAATGCTGGCCAGGCTTGTGGCACGTGGTGAATTTAGGGGAAGAGAAAAAAATTTTATTGAAAAATAAATCAAAAAGTTGAAGCACTCCTCCAGTGCCATTCCAAAAGTGCAGGCCCAGGCATATATGCAATTAAATGCACTTTTCTACTTCTGTTTTATTTCTTAGAACAACTTTTTTCTGATCTGCAATCCAGCCTTTCTTTATGTACATGTTTTAACTGCAACTGGTCAAACATAATGCCACTGAATCAAATGGGATACCTACCAAACAGCGATGAGAATCAGGATTGTCTGCATCTAGCTTCAGCAGCTTCTTTACGGCCTAAAACCACAAAGTAAGGAATCCGTCAATGAGCTAGTGCAAAAATGATGGATAGATAAAAGAAGAATAAAATATTAAAATAAATTATAACAAGTAACAAAAGAGGAAAATGATGCAGGAATTAATATTCATCGTTTGTGAGATTCTTATTCATGTTAAGAGCGATAAACATCTAAAGTACATAAATCCACCTCATACTATAAGGAAAACCGGAAGTTTTATAGTTAGAAAACATTTGGCCTCTGGAATGACTAGTGGCACACAAGCACATATTACTTTTACACATAAGAAAAAGGAGTTGATAAATAAAAATTAATGCAAGCACCAAGCATAAAAAAATACATTAAAATGCAAAAATAGAAAAATATGTTACTACGCATCTTATCAAACAAATAAATTTTCCTAAAAGAAGCAAGCATTGAACATGAAGACTGAATACAATATTAATAGCACAACCATGCCAAAATATAAAAAGAGAATGAAAGAAAAACTCAGGGAGGATCAATTAACAAAGTTCAAAAGAAGAATATTTTAAGTTTGTCTCAGCCGGTAGTTGCCAAGTTTAATGGGGGTTCTAGAATGATTCTTTTTTGGGTTTGCAAAATTGCGTATATGATGACGTTGAGTATCAAGATATTACTTCAGATTTGCAGCTGAGTTTAGAGCCACATATAGACGAGGAGAACATTGAAGAAGATTACTACAACAAGGCTGAACATCCTAAGATAATTACAGCCTATTCTAGGAGACATAAACAATAGCATTTTCCAAATTTAGATTTTTGTTACTTTCCTATTTCAGATGGAGTTTATTTACAGCTTTCTTATATTAGTTAGGACTTCTATATTTCCAGATTAGATGTTTTATTTGAGTTAGTAGTTAGAGTTTCTATTTGAACGAGGAGTCTTAGTGAATTATGAGTCTTTCCTAGATAGACATCTTCTACTATATATATATATATATATATAATATATGTCGTCAATGTAGTTTGCAGACAATTTTATGAATTGAATAAAAGTTTTCTTCCAGTTTATTGTTGTTTGGTTTAGTTCGTATCCTTGCTTTCTGTTCTTCTTCGTTGAAGATCAAGGAAAACCTAGGGAAGGTGCTAGCTACATCTATACTCTAGTTTATTTTCATTGCAGATTACATCTATACTCTAGTTTATTTTCAATTTTTTGTTTAATTGCTTGGAGCCAACCACACATTACTTCATGCAAATTAATAATACTGTTTGCTTAAACAAATATTCATTAATTTCCCATTTGTTTAGCCATTCAGACGCAGACTGCAACTTCTTCAAAGAGTTGCTTTGTATTTTTAACAACACTTCAGAAAACAGCCACTAAAGAACAGGATATTTAATTAAGCAGTCTGATCCCAAGAAAAGCTACACACCGTTTTCTAATAAAAAGTACAAAAAGAAATACCAAATCCTAAAACCACCAATACCATATACCAGCTGCAATGGTGTTGACAACATGGATTTCAAATTTATATGACCAATTGATTGCTTTAAGGTTTAAATTGCCGAGACAAAGCCCACTGACAAACAAATTGACAAATTGCAATCCTCAAAAGTATCGAATGCTTTCAGGCCCTTCACGAATAACTAAAATATGTAACAAGTCTTATCCTCCTCACAACCATAACTAAATTGTGGTCCTGTGGATCTAATCATTTATTATAAACTAAATAACAAACACTTACCTGCAACGCAAGTAAAATTTTGTTCTTTCTCATGTATATTTCAAAAGAAAGTAAATGAGTTTCTAACGATGCTGAGGAGTTTTTCTGAAGTAGCTTCAAATATTTCGTTGCTTCTGCCAATGGATCTTCCACCTAAAAAATTTGGATGTCCACGGAACTACTGTTAGGCACAACATAATCGGGATAACAAACAACACAGACTTCCATAGCCGAAGGGAGAAGAGAGGAAAGAGAGACCTGCAACAATTTTTCTCCATTGGGGTCTAAATCAACTGGCTTTGAAATTGGTTTCTTGCCACTCTTAGATGCACTAGCAGCAGTAGCTTCTTCTTCGATCTTTTCATCTGCCTCCTTCAAAAGTACAATTGTCTCAATAGTCATATTTATTCAACTACAACAAGAAGTAACAATATTACAAGAAACTACCTTCTTTGCACGAGCTTCAGCCTTCCGTTGTTTCTGTCTGAGCTTCTTTTTTGAGCAGGAGGCAGTTTTGACATTTCCTCATCTTCTGTGGCTGAAGTTTTTGAAGGTGAATCAAACAGCTTTATGTAACATCTGCAATTTGAGAACACATAAAAAGACATTTTTTTCCATTTCTCACAACAAAACCAAGTGTGCACTGTCAAACTATTTGTACAAATCTGATGAAGTCAATAAATCACCTTATAGCACCAGCAGCTGCTTTATGGAAATAAGAATGAGCATGCAATCGGTCTTGAAACTTAAGCATTTCAACATATGTTCGCAAAGTCATTTTTCGTAAACAATAAGAGTGGAAGTCAAATTGATCTTCGGTTATATCAGCATAGTGCTTCTCAACAGCTAAAAATTTTTTTAAAGCTCGACCAAGGTCTCCCTGTCTAAGGTAACTCTCACCAGACGCAAGTTCATACCTGTGCAATACAAAGAATGACAGGTTACCAAAGTCTTGGTCCCTAAATTGCAACGCAAAATGAACTACAATGAAATCCAAAACCTACCACATGCATTGCATGTCATGCAAGTTATTATGCTGATCACCATCTTTGGTAAACAGTACTGCTGTTTTCTCAGCCAAAGTCACCTTCACATGTGGAAAACAAATTTCAAATTGCCATAACATTAGAGAGTAAAATAAGGAAGGAGACATTGCAGATACATGACTAAGGTAAAATTTCTTTATGTAATTTTTTGCTTTAGATAATTTCATAGTGGAAGGGGATTTCAATTTTCCTTGTTTACTTCGTAATATAACTATCATTGAATGCTAAAACAAAATAATGGCCAAGCTATAAGGATAAACCACAAAAACCTGATGGCTTACTATACATTCCACCTCCTAATACAACTCTGAATTTATAGATAAGTAGTTAACTGATATAAATACTCACTCATAGATTGCCATATAGCAGGAAACAATGAATCTAATATCCATCCAAGAGATTGAAAATTCCAAAAAACATAAAACTAGTTAGATACAAAAAAATGAAATACTTTTCTCGACAATAATCATAGCCTGTTGCATGCTTTTGAGTGTGCTGTCATACCTAAACCCAAATTTATTACTCCCAGTTGTGTAACATACAATATTTATGCCACTTCATTTGACATATTCTTGATTCTTTCTTTTGTACTCAATTAAATTTCAAGTCAAATCCTATCCAACAATTACAATTGTAAGAAAATTTCAATAGAAAAGGCAAGGGACCTGATCTGCCTGAAGCATCCGCTTGACACACTCACTATTTATGTATCGATCTGCGAGATCCATGGATCTAGTTTCATTGGCAATTGCAGAAGCAGCTGCAAGGTCACCAGCATGTTTCAAAATTCTACCCTACATGAGGTAAGAAAATGATATGAGTTAGTATCACAAAATATTGGGCAAAATATTGTAGCATAGATCCCTCAGAGTGCTGACAAGTATGCTCTCTGGGTACAAAACAAATAACTAGAGGATCAGATAAACAAACGCTAATTGACTATTAATTAGCTCACCCAGCGACCAATAATTTGCTCTCAAAATTGAAAAATACAACAGTCCACATTGATGGCACTATGCCTTACTTAAGAACCAACAACGACAAATCCAAGAGAAGGTGATCAAATTATGTTCCAAAGAGTTCCAGATTCACCTAGACAACTATTGTTCCCCAACACATGCAACAAAGAAGGAAAGCAATGCATCTAATGATGCATAAGAAACTAAGAAAGAGATTCCACAGATCACTCTACTGATAATCCAATTGTTCAAACTGAAATATATATAATAGGATAACACAGAAGGCACAACATACCTTCACGGAATATAAATCGATAACAGTGGGTGTATGTTCAATGGCCTCATCAATCTTGGCAAGAGCAAGATCATATTGACCACGTCTATCATAATGCTGCATTAGTATGGGTCCTTAATTCAGTAAGGTACAGCTCCAAATAAAAAGGATTCATAAGATAAGAACTTGATAAGAAAAATGCACAAGGGAAACCTGAGCAACCAAAAAACAATGTCCACATAAATGTTGAAGGAGGCTCTTTTGATGAACTGCAGATACATAAAAAACCATATAACAGATTAATTTCATTAAACATAACAACTTTAAAGCAACAAAGTTAGAGAGAAAAAATATTAAAGAGCAAACAACATCCCCTTCCAAGAGAGGGGAAAAAATGTAAGTGGATTATCAAATGGAGCAGCTCAGCATTTTCTAGCACAAAAAATTTAAAAATTGCCATTTAAACATCTTCATTCCTTGTCTTTTGTGTTTACCTTCCAGGAAATCTTCCGCTTGTTTTAAGGGAATCCTCAAATGTCAGTATCAATTTCTCTAACCTATCAGCCTAAAGGAGATCAACAAATTAGGAAATCTTCCAAGATATATGCTCATAAACAAAACAGAAACGTTGGGAAAACTAACCTTTCCAGGGTGATTATACAATGGGCTAAGGTCAGAGAACAATGAAGGAACTCCCTGTAGTCAAAATATCAAACAATTAGACATTTAACAGGAATATATTGACCTATGAAACAGTAACAGAATAAAAGAAGAAATGTAACCTTTGTTAATAAAGGTCTAATGTAGCTGTCTACTGCTGCTTCAAAATTTTCACCTTGAAGAAAATCAAGTGGGATACGCTGACAAAACAGAATTTTTTGGAATAGGTTCAGATAAGCTTATGCAAAATTTTAAAAGAGATTCCTATAAATTAATATAAAAAAAACCCAGTATATAATCTGATTCCTAGAAGGTGCATTTACATGCTCTAAGATAAGAAAAATTTTACCAAGTATTCAATTTGGAAATAGGTTAAGATGAACCAGCAACCATACAAGACTTTAAGCTACATATGCATGTGAAATTATCAAAATAAATACAAGCATGGAGATAATCACAAGGGCTTCTACACAAGTTTTAGTGTATGTATATTATTTTGTCATCCTTTGATGCAGAAGCAAATCAGAGTTTAATTATCAGTTTTCTATAGAGGAGATTATGCCAATATTGTTCAACTATCAATCATCATGTCATGATGCATCTTTACTAGTATTTAGAAAGACTATACATAAAGGTTAATATTAATAATTCATCTTACTTCCCATCACCAGAGGTTGTGTCAGCACGGGCATAGAACATACAACTTGCAACAATGTTTAAGGATGACCAAATTTCATTTAGACGTGATAAGAATAAATTCATGATGTAAAATTCATGCCACCAAATCCAGCATATCGTATATAGGGGCATGGTAGTTGTGATGACAATCACAATAGCGATGATGAGAGCAATGGCGATCATATCAAGAAAGACAAGGGATAATTGTGAAGATGAAGAAAGAAATAAAAGAGAAAGACTGTTCGGGTTTTGACTAACTATTGCTCTCATTCGTCAATGTCAAACCATAATCCCAGAAATGAAACTATGATATATCCTCATGTAATTGCAATACAATGCCTTCATATACAACAAAATCAAAATCAAAATGACATACTTTAACAGCAGAAGACCAAGTATATTCAGCTTGGAGTGACTTGTACAACTCATGTAACTTATCAACTTCCTGGAGGTGTATATTGGCCTTTGTCAGAGTGTAATCCTAGACATTTTTGCAGACCTTCATAGTATCTGAAATTTACAAATCAAACTATAAGTATACAACTATAGTAGAAAATTTAATACGTATACAACTACAGAAGAAAATTTAATACCTACGAGTAGTAACTATCAGGAAAAAGAGTAAATTAAATAAAAAAGTCACTCAAACATTCAAACTAGCAAATTTGTCGAGGATAAAGATGCACGCATGTGATCAATATAAAAAATAAATGATTTGATTTCCAAGTAATACATGATAAATATATTTGCAATTTAGATTATTTACATGTTGTATTCATTCGATTTCCTGGCAGTGAAGTAAAAAAATCTGCATGAAAGATTTTTTCATCTGCGCCCAGCAAACAATATGACATGCATATTTATCAATAGCCAGTACATATACAAAGTGATGAAATACAATGAATACGTAAAACCTAGAATAAGTGACCAAACAACCAGAGGCTGCTTACCGGTAGTTATCAGGAATAATAGATAGCAAAGATCTATAAACTTTCTCGGCTTCTTCAGAATGACCAAGCTTGGCTAATATTGAAACTTGTTGTTCCTTGAAAGCTAACTTATCAACCTAAAAGAAAAGAGAATAAATAACTAAAGCAAACAGGGCATCCAATATATAAAACAATTTATGCAACAAGCCTCTAACCACAAAACCTAAGTGTTGGTCAAGGTACTCACTATTTTAGGCTCTTTCTTCTGCAATTCTTCAAGTGCCCTCTCAAGTAATCCACATTCTTCTAACAAAGATACCTGTGCATTAAAATCACCAAGGGAGACTATAAGCAGAACATAATGTACTACCAGCATATCTAAACTACCAACACCAAAGTAATGTTTTTCATATCATGTTTGGCACTTATTTTTGTCCTTTCGAAGCAATCACTTTTAATCTTGAATTTAATAAGTTTGCCACACGTGTAAGAAGCTGCCAATAAGCATGCGGATGGGAGGACAAACTCTGTGTTAAAGCATTACCTTGTACAGTAACATTTCTCCATGTTCACATCGTTCATTATCAGGAGGATAATCATCCTCTAAAGTCCCTTCATATGCTTCTAGGATCTCAACTGCTTTAACCCCACTGTTGAATCAGGAAATTTATACAATAAGCATAATAAATAAAAACACAAAAAACTTGTTGAAGCTTGTTAAGCTCCAAAAATGCATTACTAGCAATACAGAAATAGATTCAAAAGCATTGTTCATTCTAACTGATAAACCATCTTCATACTTGGAATTTAAATGCTGAGAAACGGCAAAACCAATCCAGTTCATTCGATGATTTGGCTTGAGTGTCAGTAGTTGTTGCCTTGTTTCAACAAATCCAGTCAAATCCCTCATTTGTGCCTGCAACCAAAAAAAACAAAGACAGAGAAAGGTATTACAAACTATAGCATTAAGGTTTCAAAGTCAGACTATGGGAATCTCAAGAAATAACAATATTTATTCTCTGCAAAATGAATTTTATTTATAAAAAATTGAAGTGCACTATTGCATCACATAATGTGCAATAAAACTTAGGCCCCTAGGCAATAAAAAATTGCAATATGCAACAAAATTCAAAAAAATTCTTGACAAAATTCACATAGACACAACTATGTCAAAATAAGGTAAACTGTGAAATTTAAGGTTAAAAAAACTATTATAATGAGTAAAAACAGAAGACTGTTTGTTTATTGGAACCTGTAAAAGAGAGAGATCTCGAAGGATTTCAATGTTGTCAGGATCAATCCTCAAGGCATTACGGTAGCATTTGATTGCTTCTCTATATTCTCTATCTGACCGGTAGAGAAGACCATAAACATGCCAGCACACATGACTTTTAAGATCATTCTGTGAACAAGACAAACACCATTAACAAAATGTTGTCTCTTGACATGAGAATGAGCCTACTTAAAAACATGCAAACCTTAAGTCCACGTCGCACGAGTTCATAAGCTTCTGCTTTCGATCCAGGCAGTTCAATGTCAATCCCTTCATTGACAAAGTTTCTATATGCAAGAACAAAGAAGGGTAATTAAGTAAGATATGACAATCCTTCCCCCATATCATCTCCAAAGAAACAAGAGAATTTGGATGGTAGAAGTTTTATTTGAATTGAGCATGTGTAAATTTACAAATGACACAATTAGACATAACTCGAAAGATTATTCCCTTTTTGTTCTGGTATAATAGTCCCACATGAATTTTTTTGCGAAAAATATTTCCTTAGTTCAGCAGACATTTAAGATTTTTTTCCATTAATTCACAGTTTCAATTATTCACACACATAAAAAATCCAAAACGATTAAGACCCATGATTTGACAATGGATAAAGTGTACTATTATGTTGAATTGCGCAATAGGATCAATGTCCTGGACACCAGCCCGGGTCAAGATGGAAAGAAGAAGAAGAAGAAGAAGAAGAAGAAGAAGAACCAAACAATTTCTCAACGATTTATTCAGAACCAATCTAGTCTCACCAAAGAAGCAAGGAAGAGAGCCAATCAACTACACTTTGAGGAAAACCATTCCAAGCCACACCATATTGTCTGAATTTTCTTCTGGTCTCTTTCCTTCTCACAAATTGTTATCCAAGTGTTAATTTACAAATAGAACAAGTCCAATGGCTACTAGAACTGGATGCAATCTTAATCAAGCAGGCAGAGCACAGATTTGGCTTTTAGTTAACCATTAAATGCAATATACAGATTCTGGAATTTAGTAGAATATTGAACAGACTCAACCATACCTCCATGCTCTGGAAACTTCTTTAAGATAGTGTCTGCAGCCTTTAATCCTTTCTTATACTGTTTAGTTTCATATGATTTCTGCAACAGAAATAGCAAACAAAGAGATCAGCGAACACAAAAGTTATTGACAATCATAATAGGCACTTCACCTCAACTACACTAGGATAGAATTGGAAGCATTGATAACTGTATCACTAATCCTTCACAGTCAGTGCATGTAAACAAACCATAGCTTAGTTTTTATGACGCACATAAAACAGAACACAACAATTCTTGAACTGATATTTCTTGGTAATAAATGAGAATGATGAATTTTCAATAACAAACTACAAATAAGCCATTCTCAATTTGCCGTCTAACTATTGCAAAATGAGGTGATTGCATCGATTGTCATTAAAATAGAAATATAAAATATAAAAAAACAAATAAACAAACAATACAAGAGGACTAAACAGCAATATGAGGATCGTTGAGGGAAGTGTAGGTAACACAAACAACACACCACTGACAAAGTTTTAATAAAGAAGAGCTGGTATGCTAAAAGATGATCAGTCTATTATGCACTCTCACAAATAAGCAATCAGCAGCATTCTCCAACTAATGCTTTAATTTAACAAAAGCAGTCCAAAATAGTCATACCAAGAGGCCAATTCAACATCCAAATTCACAAATCAATCAGCAACAATCCATGATGAGTCTCCACTAACCACCACCAAAAATAGAACTTTTTCAACTTCCAACAGCCCAAATCACAAAAATTATCCACAAACCTTACCCCCACCACTCCAAAACAAAACCCCCCAATCGGCCATCCACCTGCACCAGCAACCGGAGCAACCACCCCCCCCGACTCCAATCAACCACAACCAGACAAAAAACAGTGAACCAGGCACCCACCAAGCTCAATCTTTCCGGCACAATTCCATGCCAAAACACCAAATTTGCTTGGATTGACGATCCGATACCCAGTAAATCCAACAAAAAAAATTTAAATAAAAAAAACAAAATTCGGAGGTTACCACAATGAGCTTGAAGAGATTGGCCTCCTTGGGAGGGAGCGAAGAACCCATCGCGGCTGCAGGCGAGACGGAGGTGGGCGGGAGGTTAATCGGGAGAGGAGGAGTCTGCAGTCTTCTGCTGGTTTTGCCACTACGAACACACAACCCTACCTTTCCCCCGGCTCACACCGTACAAAGCCCAAAATGGGAACAACAAAAGTATCTTATTCTTTTTATTATATTTTATTTCATTTCATTTATTTTCATTTTATTTACTTATTTATTTATTTTATTTGTTTATTTATTATTTATTGTTTATTTATTTTATAAGATGATTAGCAAAACTTTTTTATTTTATTTATTTATTTATTTAATTTTGTTGGATGGATTAGTGAAAGCGCCGCAAGGGCATTAGAAGGCAAACACCTTGAAGTTGGAAGGGGAGAAAGAGAGTGGAGCATTGGTGTATGTATTGTGGGGGAGGCTAAAGATGCGCAGCATAGTTGTTGCTACATCTTTGAAGGGGGCGGGGGCTGGTTACATGTTTCAAATCAACGCTTAATACATTCGTTGACTTGTCCCTTCCATCATTGTTTGTTTTTTTGCCATCTTTGCTTTAAAAAAAACAAAAAACCATTTAATATATATTTCAATGCCTCCCCTCCCGAGACCGATATGATATGATCGGGCACTGTTAGTCAAGTTGGCCTCCTCTCCCCAATGCACCACTAGGGGTGGGCAGAGACGTCTCAATCTCCCATTCTAATTGAAATCTAAAGCATGTTTGACTAAATTTGATTGATGGAATCAGATCGAATTAAAACAAGTCAAATATAGACATTTTTTTATTAAACCGAACGATCGACCGAGTATCTGATATTTTATATTAATAACATAATGCCTTTAATATTTATAAAACTAATATTATATTTTATAAAAATTTTAAAATATAATATATAGTAAAATTAATTAAATTTATACATAAAATTAATATTTAATATCTAAAATAACTAGTGTAAATCAACTTCATTTATAAAAGGGGTACCAACAAATATTATTACTTTCCGGTACCTATTTCTTAGCTTCCTACACCAAGCAATTGTACAAATCCGTATAGCTCAAATATTGCACAATTTCTTTAGTATAAGTTATTGTTGCCTTATTATCTAATTATAAATAATTATTAACTTAATAATTATTAACTTAATAAAGTAATAATTATTAATCATAAAATGAGTAGATATAAAATAAAAAATTTAACATTTACAGTATAATCCAAGAAAGAGATAGAGTGCGGCAAAGGGCAGGTGGCAGCAGAGGGGCTATGCTAAGCACAGGGCGGCAGAGGCAAGCGGCGGCAAGGGCACGCAAAGGGCAACAGAGGCAGGCAGTGGCGGTGGGGTTACATGGTGCAAGGCGGCAAAGGGTCCGCAGGTGACATGCAAGGCGACAGAGGTGCATCGCATGCAGCGGTCGGTGTACGTAGGCAGCAAACAGGGTACATAGGCGGTGGACGGGGTACGCAAGCAGCAGACGGGGTGCACAGGTGGCGGATGGGGGTGCGCAGGAGGTAGACGGGGTACACAGGCGGCAGCAAAGGCGGGCAGTAGCGGTGGGCTACACGACGCGGAGGGCGGCGAAGGGTCCATAGGTGATGCGCAGGGCAGCCTAGGGGTCCATAGGTAGCAGCAGAGGTGGAAAGGCGGCGAGGAGAATGCGTCTCTTTGAATACTCGTCGCTAGGGTAGTAAAATTTTGGACTGTCCACAGACATTGTTTGAGCCGGATAAATAATTCGGACAATGACTTGGTTAGATAAGTTTTGTTTGACATT